>OX246740.1:10683659-10740500 GCA_945910005.1 Isoperla grammatica | reverse complement strand
GTCATATGCCAGAGAGGGTACTTTTCATCTTATATATATGTACATAACCCACTCATCGTCTTGACAGAAGCATCGTTTCAAAATATTAGTGTGATATCATCATCATTCATCATCATAATCGCGTATATTCACCTACCATAACATCTAGGCACCATGGTTTCTAAATAGTAAATACAACGTCGCAATACATTCACCTCTCTCCAAGAATAGATCATCTTTATTATCCAATAACATGAGACGTTAAGTAACTTTGAAAATCAAGATCACATCCAAGTTGTTGACCCGATGTTGACGTGGTGTGTATGTGTGAGGGAGGGAGGGGGGGGGGGGGGGTCAAGTCAAGTCGCAACCGAGTCAAATTGTTTCAGTATTGTATTTCAATTTCTCACAAATATATCATCTTCTCCTGTCGACAAGTTCTCCCACTGGCCACCACATGTTACCGTGGCTACAATCATGCTACCGTGGCCCGCCATCTCAAACCTGATTGACCTCTTCGGAAACTAGAATCAAGTCCTCTTCCAGCCGCATCGAATATATAAATAAAATAACCTGCGATGAACCCACCCACATTCACATCCATACCCTCCGACAAAAAAGTTATTTACTGTGCTGTATAAATCCGAAGGCGGAAGTGTTGGCAAATGTTCGGGTGCCCTAAATCTGCTACTAAGAAAAGCTATGTATGTATATAATAAGTACGTCTGCATGACTCGCATCTTACCAGCACATGCAATATGGTTATTTATGCTAATGTGATTATGAGGTGTTCATACAACGAAGAGGCCCTCCATAGTGTACTTACAATTAGCAAGAATCAACAAGTAATAAAATGACACCTCCTATTTGACATGTACTTCCCGGTTCAATGCCAAGCAAGCCTAGCGGTTGCAGACGGCAACGTTACACACAAGTTCATACGGTCATCAGGATGGTTGGTGTTGGAAGGGAAATGTAGGCCGATACGTAGGTTTATTATAACGGTTTATGAAACCGACAGTATAGCAACGCTAAAAAGTGTTGAGATATTGCGGAGTACTTTTTCGCATAGAATATAATTCTAAATGAACTTGTGAGTGTACAACAACGGGACTGTGTCTTCTCTCACAGTCAGCTGTGACAGTTGTTGATGTGGCAATGGGCTTAAGTGGGGAGGAACAATGTGTGATGCTGCTGTGAACGGCCATGACACAGCAAATGTTACTATGGTTGTGCAAGCAATGCGTAGGAGAGTCCAGTGATGCACAATGCTTAGAAGGGGTAAGTAGGGCAAAGTGACGTGTATTCGTGGGAGGGGGAAGAAAAGAAGAGGGAGATATATGAATAAATTAAAACGTGATATATAAATGACCAAACGGCTCTCTTAGTTAATGAGATGAGGAGATTTACTATACTTTAAACTATAACTAAGAGGGTTCATGTTATTATCGCACAATTCACTGAAATGATAATAATATGTACTACTTCTTAGATACAAAGTGAAGTTTTACACTAAATGAGTTTCTATACATTACAAAGAGAAATAATTTGTTCACGCTATAAGTCAAAATGTCTTCCGGTCGGGAAGACTTCCGTTCCACAGATCTCGTATTTGCCCCCGCGTATGTTTACCCTCTCCAGGGGGGGGGGGGGGAGGGGGGAATATCTATACTGGTCACGTTGAGTTTTGTTCAGCATGATTTTGGCCAATATCACCATTTTTATGGTGTTACATACTATTAAAACTTAGGATTAGCATTAACTGTTGATAATTATTACATATACATTTTTTTGACATTTTTCATTCAATTCAAAGAATGCATATTTTACAAAATACATATTTTTACATAATACTAATTATCATTTTTATAAGAATTATTGTGAGTTTGAAGGAGATCATTTATAATCGGGCCGTTAAGATAATGACTCAAATTAATTGCATACATGTTTAAATGGATACGGATGATAAATTTAATAATGCAAACAACTTGAGAATGTAAAATTTAAATATTAATTGACTAAAATGTTAACTGGGTACTTGAGCAGCCTGTAAAATACTCGGGAGTCTTCTAGAACATTTATATTCTGCAACATCAAACAACTGGGCGATATAATGAATTCGTCAAACACGATCAAATTGGTTCAATATTTGTTTCATTAATAGGTCTAAATTGTTTTTGAAATTTGTATGCATGCAGTGACGTTGTTTAAACTTATATGAATTACAAATTATTTAAATTATTTTTTCAAGGCATATATTTAAATTACTCCGAATTAATTTTTGTCGATGCCTTAAATCCTTAAAATTAAAAAAAGATAGAAGCGGATTTGGTTTTGTAGAAATTTTGGTCTGTAATGTACACAGGACATAAATCAAACCATTTAGGGAAGAAATCACTACAAACTATACAAACTCTATAATAGTTATTCAATGTGGCTATTACTTCTACGTGCAGTTTTAAGTTCCGTTTTGTTTGAACAACTGAAAAAGAATTAAATTTTTAATTACTAAACACTTAACGAAAAAATGAAGGTATCGTTGAACATATTATTAATCAAAACATATTATGATAGTCAGGGTTAAACTTTAGAACAATTTAGATGGAATAATGCTACTTTCTCGCCGAGCAGACTGGGCCAAGTGAGCAAGACAAGACAAGGTCGTTGGTATAGGATTAAACTGAAGAAAGCCTCGACTTCCACTTTTTGTGTGACGCTTATCGCAGATATGCAACACTTTTTTCTACAGGAAAAATGAGCCCATTCTAAGCCAAAACCATCAGATCTTATCTCAAGGATATATTTCAATATTTGCAAATTGGTTTTCTTTCGTCTCACCTATGCAATAGATAAAATATCTAAATTAAAACAGAGAAATCCCGTAAAAGAGATCATCTTTCTCCGCCAATAGTCTTCACCTGATCTGTTTCTGAACTTTTTGAACCGTGTTGCGGTTACGCCAAGATACGTGCAATAATTCTTACTGGAAATAATGGCCACACCTGACATATTTTCTACCATCCGAGTACAGATCTCACTACAACAGATGAATCGACTCGCGTCCAAAATCTTGTATTGCCAAAAAAACGAACAAAATTTGTGGAGCCACCCATCCCATCCGGCTGAAAGTTTTTTTATTGTCATTTCAAAGGGTAATGAACTGAGAGTTTGCAAATCTGCAAAATCCATGCTACACGAACACGTTTTTTGCAACTTGTACTGCAGAGTTTAAACAGCATTTCTAATGAGTGCATACAAACGATTCCCACACTCCTATCGCTTGAGGGGAAAGAAAACAGCTGGATGTAAGTTTAACAATTAAATTGTCTATAGATGGAATATCATTAAACTAATTGGAAATAAATTAGGAAAAATGGGTTGAAATGCAATTTGGTTTGGAACGTGATTCGCAACCAAGGAGAGTATTTCTTTTCTTAAAAAGCCTGTGTCAATAATTGGAATTTCAACTGACAAAACATTTTTTACATGGCTTGTTATTTTTTAAGTATTCCTAGAATCTTCAATAAAATAAATATTTTCCACCAAATGTGAGAATAGTAAATTAAATAGACTTGTTGTAACGCAAGTATAGTGTAATAGTGCACTTGTAATGTTGTGGTGCTTGACTTGTTTTTACTTACTCTTGCATATACCATGTTACTCAAGTAAATATTGATGTAGAGATTTTCTTAGTTTGGCGCTCCCCTGCTTCTCCCCTCCATCACTACGAGACCACCCCTTAATCCCCCGACTACCCGACAATCATATCATAGTCGTCATTAACCTCATATTATATTATTTATAATCAGCCTGATTTGTTATGCTGGGCGGTGGTCACAACTTGGGGGTGGAGCTTCAAACATTGTCAAACTAAAAATATCTGTACTTTACTAAACTAATGAAAATAAAATAAAACATACTAAATTAATTGACAGGGGTTAAATAATTCAAAAGTATTTAAACACAACGTATTATTTAGTAATCTCAGCGAATAGCGAGTATTCACGTGATGTCACATATACGTGACCATATTAGAGGAAAACGTGTGCATTCATATTTCACTTGTTTACATCTGACTTGTCAATAGATGAGTGTTTTAAATAAATACTTATATCTTCCGACAAAGCTTATGATACCGATTAACAACGGGTTTGTCAGTGGTAATACCGAACCAATGTTGGAGTAAATTTGAACTTGAGCCAAACGCTGTCTCAAACATTGACAATGAAGCTTCTATGTAAACTAAACAAACATGGAATTTTGGCATTCAGTTTGGAAGCCTCGTGCATTATATGAATATTGAATACACCCTGTAGAAAACATTAACTCTCAAAACCCGTGACAAATATGAATGAAACTTCATTTCATTAATATACATTTAGATAAACATGTTGTAAAATTAAATACTACAGTGTTGAACCATGATCGTATGAAATTAATAAACTTTTTATAGACATCCATTCCTCCCATAGAATTGTTATTTTTTTTGACATAATAAAAATAATAATAATAATAATAATAATAATTATTATTATTATTATTATTATTATTATTGTTATTATTTTATTTTTATTTTCATTTCTTCATTTATATTTTTATTATTAAGTTAATTAATAAACCTGTCCGAGGACAATTACCCCTGAGTAACATCTATCTTTAGGTGACTATAACTAAGTATTGCGGTATTTGGAATAGTTGGGAAGGAATTTCCAAGGGCTGTTAGTACGACTCAATCGCAGTATTTGCCTTCGGACTGAGTAAAACCTCGACAAAAACCTTCAGTCAGGACTGCCGGCGGCCGGTATCGAACCGGCGACCGGACGAATTGAGTCCCGCCTGTTATCGCGAGCTATCTCAATCGATCAAGATTGATATTAATGTTAATTGTATTTTATGGTTTAGAACCTATGTCAGTCACATATCGCTGTGTGAAACAATGTTTCATACATCATAATAATCAACTAAAGGTACTAACAGAAAACACTGTCACATCATTTATGAGATATGCCCCTATCCCCTATTTTGCAATACTCATACTTAACAAAATAATAATAATTGCAATTGTTTATGCAACAAGATTATTGTATAAGATAGTCTATAAACGTACTAGAATTGCTATCATTCATTGTACTCGTATAAATAATTATTTATACCAACCATACGTACTGTTTATAATTTGATATGCCCCAAATATTCCAAGTTTACTTATTTTAGAATCAACTGATCTGTATTCAATGTCATGTTACTACATTTTTGAATACCAACACAAATAATGTATAGGCATGCTAGCGTCCTGTGTCTTGTGTGCCAGATATATCCCACACTACCACATATTTAACAGTTGTATCTTATAATTATATTTTCATTCATATTATGTTTTCATGTTTTTTGTTTTTTAATTTATATTTTGTATTTTGTATTATGTTCAATATTATATTTTAATTTTAGTATGGGTTGGCAGTCACTCTGGTGTTTGGAGCTGTGCTCTTTTCTGCCAACCCCCATTCTATTTTGTAGTAAATGGAAATGATTAATAAATAAATAAATAAATAACACAAAGAAATGAAATAATATGTGTGTCACTGGGTTAAACGTTTATCTTTATAAAATAATTCATAGATATGTGAAGTTATTAATTAAAATCGTTAACAAATTTTAATGTTTAAATATCATATTACTTGAAAATACACAATACAAAACTGTTAATTATAAGTCTTCGATGATAACTTTTACGAAACACTTCTGTATAGTTTTGGAGACAATCGCCCCCCGACCCCTCATCCCCAGTAGACTACTTTTTTCCAATCTAAACAAAAGAACTATAACTACTACAACTACAAGAAGCCTTGCCAAATAAGGTAATCTTTACTTGGTATGTTAATTATTTAAATAAAGATCGAGATCTCAGATATGTCTTCACTAATCCAGGGAAATGTTAGCGGATTCTAATTCTTGTTATGTAAATGTATAATGACAAATTGTGTCTGTTAAAAAATATGGCTTAATTTGCTTCAATATTAGGTTGCCACTGTACACATTGATATCAAGTTTCATCTAACTAATCACCAACCTTGTAAAAATACATAACACATCCTTCATAGTCAAGATTTCATTGTCTGCTATTAATTAAATTAATTACATGTTTCTGAAGCACTTCAAGCGAAATTATGGTTAATTGTTACGTTCCTTACACAAGTGACACAATCGTAAGCATGATATCAGCAAGGGGTGTCCAATGTGTGTTGCATTGTTGGAAGATGTACTAATGACAGGTAAATGACCTATGCACAATTGATTTTTATAAGTTGCAGCGCGCAAGCAGCAGAAGACAGTCAAAGAAAAACTTCAAAGAATGTTCGGATGATTATTTGGTAGGCTCTCCTTTGTCCATGTCCTGTCATGCGTACTACGTTTATGTCCATTTCAAAAGTGCCATTTTTGGGTAACGTAGGGAATGATACTTAATTATCAATAATTGTACGAGTTTATAAAAAAATATCTAAAGCGTCAAAGACAGGAACATATTTTTTTACATTTTCGAAAGTTAATTGTTTCATTTCATATTTAGTTTCGAAGTTATTGAAATTGCCAGTGAAACAGCTTGTAAAGATACAAATAAATAAATAAATAAATAAATAAATAAGTAAATAAATAAATAAATAAATAAATAAATAAATAAATAAATAAATAAATAAATAAATAAATAAATAAATAAATAAATAAATAAATAAATAAATAAATAAATAAATAAATAAATAAATAAATAAATAAATAAATAAATAAATAAATAAATAAATAAATAAATAAATAAATAAATAAATAAATAAATAAATAAATAAATAAATAAATAAATAAATAAATAAATAAATAAATAAATAAATAAATAAATAAATAAATAAATAAATAAATAAATAAATAAATAAATAAATAAATAAATAAATAAATAAATAAATAAATAAATAAATAAATAAATAAATAAATAAATAAATAAATAAATAAATAAATAAATAAATAAATAAATAAATAAATAAATAAATAAATAAATAAATAAATAAATAAATAAATAAATAAATAAATAAATAAATAAATAAATAAATAAATAAATAAATAAATAAATAAATAAATAAATAAATAAATAAATAAATAAATAAATAAATAAATAAATAAATAAATAAATAAATAAATAAATAAATAAATAAATAAATAAATAAATAAATAAATAAATAAATAAATAAATAAATAAATAAATAAATAAATAAATAAATAAATAAATAAATAAATAAATAAATAAATAAATAAATAAATAAATAAATAAATAAATAAATAAATAAATAAATAAATAAATAAATAAATAAATAAATAAATAAATAAATAAATAAATAAATAAATAAATAAATAAATAAATAAATAAATAAATAAATAAATAAATAAATAAATAAATAAATAAATAAATAAATAAATAAATAAATAAATAAATAAATAAATAAATAAATAAATAAATAAATAAATAAATAAATAAATAAATAAATAAATAAATAAATAAATAAATAAATAAATAAATAAATAAATAAATAAATAAATAAATAAATAAATAAATAAATAAATAAATAAATAAATAAATAAATAAATAAATAAATAAATAAATAAATAAATAAATAAATAAATAAATAAATAAATAAATAAATAAATAAATAAATAAATAAATAAATAAATAAATAAATAAATAAATAAATAAATAAATAAATAAATAAATAAATAAATAAATAAATAAATAAATAAATAAATAAATAAATAAATAAATAAATAAATAAATAAATAAATAAATAAATAAATAAATAAATAAATAAATAAATAAATAAATAAATAAATAAATAAATAAATAAATAAATAAATAAATAAATAAATAAATAAATAAATAAATAAATAAATAAATAAATAAATAAATAAATAAATAAATAAATAAATAAATAAATAAATAAATAAATAAATAAATAAATACATATTTGTAGTCTACCCACTCAGTTACAATAACTGATTTTCAGTGGGGGACACTCATTCGATATGTGTTTTGTTGCTATGACTGCTCCAAAGTCACCGTTTACATTTCTAATATCTAATATTACCTCGTAGAACTTGAACCAAAACTCCAAATTCTCTCCTTGGCAATGTTTGTTCCTCGGCAATTGACCGCCTATTACATGAATAAAGGTACTTTAAAACACTTGTCCATGTCACACCTTGGCAAAAATCAAGGAATTTCTTCAACATTTCCCAAGCCTTGGCTACCGCCTCTGTAGCAGGGCAGGTGTTCAGCTAAAGAGTTGTACGCGACATCAATGTTAATGTAGATGCTTGAAATAACGCTTTGCATTGGTACACTCTAACAACAGATGACTAAAATTTAGTCGTTTTTGACGTGCCTTAATTGCACCCTTGTAATAGTCGGATAAAGATGACTAATTTTAGTCATATACAGATGTCTAAATATAATTGTTTTTAGTCACTTAATACTGACTAATTATAAAATGACTAAATTTTAGTCGTTGAAAGATGACTAAATATCTGGTGCTCTCTCTCCCCCCCCCCCCCCCCCCCTGCTGGGCGTGTGGGGGTACAGAGGTAGGTCTGCACTTTGGAATGGAGGAAGGAGGAGAGTTAAGCATCGCGCACACTTATCCGAACCGAACCGCGCCGAACGGAAGAGAAATTTTCCGATCGAATTAAATACATGTATTTCAATGCGAGCCCGCACACTTGTCGGAACCGAAGCGGCCGGCGGCCGGACGGCCGGTCGGCCGTTCTCGACCGAGAACCCCATCGGAAGTCTTCCGTTCGGCGCGCTTCGGTTCCGACAAGTGTGCGACCCCTAACGGAACTTCCGATGCCCTTCGTGTACGTTCGACATACTTCGGGGCAGTTTGGCGTTTCACCCTCGCAGTTAGTGCATGCAAGGTGTACGATAAACACGTGCTGTTTGAACACAACAATGAACGACGAAAGTAAATTTCGCTTGTACAACAATACGTTGAGTTATACGACACATCGACATATACGACATGTCGTGTACCCAAACTTTTCTCTTCTTTCTTTCTTCCTCCTCCCAAAAGACATACGCCTAACATAATAATGTCTTCATCACTACTGCTCGAATCCATGACTAAAAACTGACTGAGCAGACTGACATTACAATCGTGGAAGGACGTGGAAGTTGGTGCGCGCGCAACTAGCAGACGTCTTTTTCGCTTCCGTTCGGTTCCGACAAATGTGCGCTGAACCATCCGCCGTCGGCCGACGACGGGTCGCTTTGGCGCGGTTCGGTTCGGATAGGTGTGCGCGGACCTTTAGGAAGTAAAAGATGAAGGAAGTGAAGAAAGGGGTTTTGATGTAGCACCTATTAGTATCTCGCAGGGATTGGAACGTTCCATCCATAAAGGCTCCGGTTCTAGTATATAGCATGATAACATTACGGTACCGATTTTGATACTGGTTCCCTACATAAAAGTTCCATGAGAACCGGTTCTTAAAAGTTTCGGCTATGCAAGATAATATTCATATAAAAAATTAGGGCTGCCCAACGATATCGATAATTCGATACGATATCGATAATGGAAAAATAATTCGATATCGATAAAGAATTATTATATCGTACATATCGCGATATTGAACTTGCGCCTAATAAGCTAATTGTTTAGAAAGAAAACGATTACGTCACGTCACGCCAACCTCAATATCACTGTTTTTCGTGGATATTTTAAATTCTGAATAGTATACACACAAATGAACATATATTATAAGACATTTTAAAGTTCAAACATTCATTTACGTATTACGGTAATGTTGTTTATGATAAGTGGCCTCTGGCTGGTCTGGAAATCCTAAAAGCACACGAGAAAAGTTTCGATATCGCCGATATCGATACGTTTCTTGATAAGTTCGATATCGCGACACGATATCGATAATTCTTCCCGCGATATCGATATGACCTTTTTCATTGTTGGGCAGCCCTATAAAAAATCACGTACGTTGAAAACACTCCGATTTTAATAGTTGAACATTAGTGTTGTAAACATGAACCGGTAAAATAACTCGAATACGTAATTTCTAGGGTTGCCGCCGATTATCGATTAACCAATTACTATAACCGATTTTTACTTAGATAATCGATTGATTATCGATATGAAATTTGTAATCAATTGGCAGGTCTGCTTACCTTATTCCCAAACGATTGGGCTATAATCCCACACCAGAATAGTTGAAACTATGGCATCCCTCAAGAGTTTTTTAGTCCTGTGTGGCACCCCTGCAGGCAGACTGCTTTCATACCTTACCTTCCCTTTGCAGCAACCTTTGCCACAACTGGGTCACTTGCAATTATGACCCAATTACTCTAGGTAATCTTCCCTTGTAAAAATGTACTGTTGAGATTACTGTTGGTATCACTATTGAAAAATTACATGCTAGTAAATTTGGACAAACTATTCAGATTTACTATTCATAATTTTTAATTACTATACAAAATGAGTGAAATTACTCTTGGGATTTAACATGTCAACTAAAAGATCAACCGTAAATTAGTAAATTACTATTAACTGCTGTGATAGTAAACTATTCATGAGACTAATAGTAAACTATTGGCTGCTGAAATAGTAAACCATTTATGAGATCAATAGTAAACTATTGAAAATTGGAAAGCGTTCAGCAGCTGAAAATAATTAGGCATGGATTTAAAGCAACTTTATGGTCAACTAAATAATATCTCACCCTTCTCAAAGAAATAATTTACACATTTAACTATGCAGACAAGAAATAAGAATCAACTAGGTTGGCTAGGCCAATAGAATAAAGTAACAGAGATGCATATTGAGTTGAACATAAAGTGCTTTGTATCTATTTGCAAAAGTAACAACATTTTAAAAGAAAAAATGCCACAGCACATTTTATTGGTCAATTATACACACTTGTACATTTATTTAAAGAATTTCATAATTTACTTCAATGAACAATTAAAAATTTCAGGTTAGAAACATTGATGTTCTGATAAGAAATACATTTTATGTGTAGACTTCTTGTTCTGTTTTGCACTGAGAGCCTACTTCTCTATTGAAGCAGATTCCATTTCTGCAAGGTGGGCTCAAAAGGCTGAAAACCAATCGATAACAATGCAATCAGTATAACTTCAGAAAAGGAATTGATAGGTAGTTATGTATAGTTTATTTATAATTATAAAAAGCTTTGGTTTTTTGACATCAATGTTTTACGTGTCAGCATCGTAAATTCGTAATGTGACATTGATATTTTGTTTCGATGTCGGATGCTGTAAGTTTACATCAATGGCAAGTTGGCAACGTTATTTTAGTATACTGTACATACCTTCAGAAAACGATAGCCGGAAAAATGATGTTTGACCAAGGTGTCTCTTTAGGCGTAGTTAAACAGGATCCGTACTGTCTTTCCCAAGTTCAGGTGTGCGAATAAGTTTGTCATCGGAAGGCCTCTAGAAATAAATAATAAATATTGATACCAGCAGGAACTTATTAAGGTGATAGAGTTAAGACTTAGCTTTGAAGTCTCTAAATTATAAAAAATGGAAAAACAAAAATGACAGGATGATGACATATTTTTCCTTAATTTTAAAGAAACTTAAATGGAACATTTTAAGTGATGTTCCAAGTAGGTAGGTCAATGGACGACTTGCGATGTACCCGCCCCCTGACGTCACGCAGCAACATGGCGCCGCAAGTGAGTCAACATTCGCAAACAGTTACGGATTCTTGCGCATACCACTCGACACTCATCTCGATCTAGCTGTTATGTTATTCATGTTTATGGTATAGCCCATATGAAAGCATATTAAGGCTGCATTTTAACAGGTTGTCATGTTGGTTTCAAAATAATAAACACATTAGTTTACTAGTTATAAGAAATCACGTATTGAAAACGGAAAAGTTGACAATATAAGTTTTTTTTTATCCACTTCAATTGTAGAAAAACTTATCATCGGATTTTGATAGGAGTCATTTAAAAATACGCAGGCAACCTGTAAGACTAGAAATAAATAAACTTTCTAGATAGAAAGTGCACCGAACGAAAATTTGCAGCATGCACCAATATGCAAGGTGTGTAGTTTCAGGGTCCAAACGACGGTCTGACGAGCTATTAGGCCGTGAAAACGGCGCACCCTGCATATTGGTGCATGCTGTAAATTTTCGTTCGGGGCACTTTCTATCTAGAAAGTATATTTCTTTCGAGTCTAACAGGTTGCCTTCGTTATTTAAAATAACTCTCGTCAAAATCCGATCGTTAGTTTTCCGCTAATTGAAGTGGATAAGACAAAACTCGTAGTGTCGAATTCTGTCATGTTTGATGCGTGAATTCATACAACAGGTTAACGACTGTGTCTATAATTTTGAAACCATCATGACAAAAACCGTTAAAATGTGGCCTAAATACGCTTTGATATGGGTTTTATCTTCAAAATGAATAATATATAAGCTAGATCGAGATTAGTGTCGTGTGGTGTGCGTGAGAATACGCGCAGAAAGTACCGACTTATCCTCACTTGTCCCTAGTCAGCCAGTGCTCGCCGCAAGCTCCTCCCACCTGAAGTCGTCAATTCAGGTAATTACAGACTAGACCTTCTGAGTCAATCAAATACGTACTCACATAGACCTACCTCACCCGCACAGAATGTCAACATTGAACGGTGGATTACAAAATATGTTGTTCCATTAACGCACTGACTTAGTATCATGCTAACTGATAAACTAACAGCTAAATGATATATATTTTTTTTTAGTACATATTGATTGCTGTGTACAGAACTTGATAGGTCTATAAAGTTTTAGGATATGTTATTTTCCATAATTTCCGTAACTAGTCAGTAGTCATACTTTTCTATTTTTTTCTTTTTTAGCAAGGTACGTCTAAATCTAGCTTTGTGAAGGTCTACAAAAGGCCTACCGGTAGGCCTACCCTGAAAACTACAGGCCTGTAGGCCAATGGTAGGTTTATGTCCCAGTAGGTCTAATGACAACTTTTATATGCCTAATGGTAAGCACTAATGTGCAATAAAATAACAGGTCTAGGTACTAAATATGGTAGTACTAGTAACATATTATCAGTGTGTGTAATTTGCAGTCTGAACGACAAGTTCGATAGGCCTACTAGAGACCACTCCCTTACAGTTACCAGGAAACATCAACTCCATCAGGCCTATGGAATGGTATTGTGCATTCTCATCGTAAGATAGAGGCCTATGCTTAACAAGTAAATTTGCATTATGCTTACAATTGCAGGGGTAATTACAGTTAGGCCTATTGATACTGTTACCCGGGACTCAAAAGTATCGGCATCGAGATGCAACGTAATAAAAGGAAATGCTACTCGTTCACAATAAACTGATGGTAGGCCTGTATTGTAGTAGGCCCTACGTATTAACCTAAGCAAGGACACCAGGTATTAGGTAGACTAGGCCCTAGGCCTACAACAACGGAATTCACAATTGTAATCCAATACACCTGTTGAAATCCTCTCTCTCAAGAGGAGCACACATTTATCATGTAAATGTCAGGTGAATGAATAATAATAATAATAAATAAATATCTTGGTGATTTTATTGTGAATTTTTACACACTGTAAAAAATAGTAGGCCCTAACTTGAAACATAAACATGCCCTAAACTTCATGCTATGAATAAAAATGATGGGTTGTGATTGGGCTCTGTTATACAAACAGGCAGGCTATGCCTAAGCCTAGGCCTAGGCTAGGCAGACCTGCTAGCCTACGTCAAGCTTGAGAAAATATTGATTATGAAATGGATTTGGTCAATCCCACGAATGAGAGGCCTAGGCCCTACCATACCTAGGGCTAGGGTAGGCCTACAGTAAGACCTACAATCATGCACTAGGGCCTAGGCCTACATTTTACAAATAGGCCTAGGTGGATTAGCTCCTGATCCTTACAGTAGACAACAACACTGTGCCTGCATTGTTGTTACGGGTCTAGGCCTAGGCCTACAAGAAGATATGTTAACAAAATATGACACAGAGTAGAGACTTCCAAATGTGCGGCAGGGCCTGCCACTACGCAAAATGTGAGGTTAGGTTAACCTCCTAGCTCGAGGCTAGAGGTTATTGTAAAGAATTCCACTAAAACAAAGCTTGGCCCAGAACAATTCAATTATATTATTATTATATTAACAATAACTAAACGTTGTACTTACCGAAATATCAGGCCATCGACGGTTAGATCTCGGTGCAGGCATGGGGTCAACTACGCACTCCGCGACACAGCGGAGCAGTTATAATGTTAGTATCTTTGCAGCGGAGACTAGTGAGTGACGCAGTTCGCACAACCACTGAACACTTCCGTTTCCGTCTGCCGCTTTGATACGCGCGCGTATTCAAAGATCATGTTCAAATTTGCAAAGATTAAAGACGTTTTGGTTGATGGAAAGAAGAGGATGCGGCTTTTATATAATGTGCATACTATGCATTAATTATGCTTCTTCAAAGTTATAGGTCTCTCTTAAATCTACCTGCTTTATATTTTTTTAATACAATTCTTACAAAAGTCACTGTTTACGTTACCTGTTATAAATATTTCGTAATTATGTTTTAATTTTTAAACCAGTTTAAATATTATGTTGTTATGTTGTGTTGTGGTATGTTGTGTTTTAATTTTTAAACCAGTTTAAATATTATGTTGTTTTGGCTACTGCTATGCACGGATTTGTAGATGACGAGCTTTATGTTTTTTGATGTTTTATTTTAATATTTCCAATTTGAAGAAGGTGCTATTTATTTTAATTTTATATTATTCCATTTCTTAAAATTTAATAAATAAAACACATCAAAAACCATAAAGTTGGTAGATTTAAAAAATATCAAATAAAATTATATAATTACTACCTTCACAAATCAACGTTGACACATCGATAAACTTCAGCAATGCTGGATGCGACTAAATGACTAAAGCTGTGACTAAAGTAAAACGTCTATTTTGACGGTCAAGTGTCTAATTTAGTTCTTAAATATAAATATGACTAAAATTAGACGCTTTTGGTTTAACCAAATTAGTCACTTTGAAATAGTCACTCTTTTAGACACTAAAAACCGACTGTTTGCTAAAAGAGTGTTTAAAATATAAATTTGGTGTCTAATTTTTACTTCAAGTGACTAAAATTTAAACACTGCACACAAAGATGACTAAATTGGTGTCTAAAACGGTGTCTTCGTGACTAAATTTTAGTCATCTGTTGTTAGAGTGTATTTAGCTTTGCTCTTTTGTCAAACTGTTTCAATTCGGAAGATTGTGATTGTCAGACTTGTATACACTTTATGCACTTTTAATGGTTCACGTCAAAATGTCATGTTCGTTTTTCCACTGTTTCAGAAAGCTTTTGGTTTAGCTATAGTCATTATTAACTTCGATTATTAAATTATTACAATTTTAATATGAGATTGTTTATTACTACAAACTGTTTGTGTATAATGCTGCAAACAGTTTTCAGTCTGATTTAGCAAATTAGACCCTTTGTTTGCACAAAATTGTTATCACAGGTTGCTTGATGAAAGAGATACAGAGAGAGAGACGAGATGATGACAAAGTGTTTTATCAATTACACGCTGAGCTGAACAAACATATCACATACACCATCCAACTTTGGACCACCACTAGTAAACCCCGACCCATGTCACATTAAAAAGTTACTCATTCCTGGTGGCACGAAAAGCAATGCACAGTCCAATAATATGTTCTCAGATATTGACCTTGATTCGCAAGACGTCCAAAGTTTGGCTGTGGGCAAGTGGAACCAGGAGTTCCACATATTGGACGTGTTCTATAAATTACTCAGCCTCTCTGCTATGAAATATTATCTTTTCTACTTCTTACAATGAACTGTACAACTTTTGGAAATATTACCAAAACCATAATTTTGAAATGTTTAATAGTTACCACACTATTATGTCAGTACATACTTAATATGAGAAAGTAGTCGATTATACAATCCATAATCCATCTCCCCCCCCCCCCCCCCCGTATGGGCGCCACTTCACCCACGAATATACACAGCAGAGGTTCGCAAACCTTTGTGAACTATGAACCAACAAATTAAGTGGACCCCTACATGATTGTAAAAATGTCATAGCTTCATTAACATTTTCCATTACGCACCCCCCCCCCCCCCTCTCCCTTAAATTCTTAGCTAACACAGATTCATTTCCTACCATTATTTACAAACGCCGATATGAGTGAAACCCATAATACTTTTTAATTTTGGCATGGAGCATTTTTTCTGAATTTCACGGACCCGTGTGACACCTGCGGTTACCAGGGGTCTGAGGACCACAGTTTGGGAACCTCTGACTAATGTGTCATTTTAGCATCCACCCATATCCATACTCTCACTATTGTGTTTCTTGTTAATATGACCACTAAACAGGTAATAATAATAGTAATAACAATGAGATGAGGTAATTATGCACTAATCCGGTTGTTGGCACCATGATCACTCATGGGCAGGAGTTTTAGCGAGTTGTGCGGCTGCGCGGTGGCCACACCACTCCACGTGCCGATCAGGGGACTCGACGTCGATCATAGACAGATATTTGGGTTCATTGGAAGAGACCATTGATGGATGGATGTTTTTAGTATTGTTAGTAGAAGGACGTTGCCTTTGATGGTTGTGTTATTATATTATTACGGTTGTGCTGTGAGAACTTTAACGATGCCGAAACCAAGCTTGGGAAATTAAATTATAACTATAACAAATAGGTAAATTGATGCTTGAGAGTTTGGTTACGATTAATTATATCATCCACACACAAGTGTGTTGCTTATTTATGTGGTCGAATGTATCTGTGATTTTTCGGTGATGAATGTTGGGCTAGGATGCTAGTCGAGGCGATGAGTGGGTGATTCAACGCCACATGACATCCATGCCCAAGCCAGGATTCGAACCCATGTGTGGGGGTTCACGTATCATGGCATGCAGAGTGACTAATCGAGACGATTATGAGTGGGAGATTCGTTCGAGGCAATGATGGTTGACGGAATAGGTGACATATTGTACGGAATGTAGACTTCTCCTATTTAAAACAATAGAACATTTTCAAAATTCATCTAGGACCCTTAGATAGAATAAATCACGATTCACGGTCGTCTAAATCTTCAATGACAACGATGCATAACCAAGAAATATGTTCCTTGACATAACATTTGAAAACTAGTGTTTATTGTTGAACATTGTTGTCATCCAGGATAGCTCTGCCTGTCGTCAGAGGCAACGAAAAATCCGACGTCATAATATAACCATATATATCACCATGAATAGGTCGTTAAACAACAAATAATCAAAATACATCATGCATTTCCATTTTAGTGCTATACAATATACATAATTGGTAGATCTTAGAAATGTAAAAGATAAAAGGGGGGGGGGGCGGGGGGTTAGGCAAGTGGACGCCCATGCGCCACAGTGGCTCAGCCTATCGTCTTTAACTAGGACATCCAGTACTGGAGTGTAATGTAGTCTGCTTCTGTCAAAATACTATTTCCCCGCTGTCGGAAAACCTAGCTACAGTGACGCAATAATTTTAAATTTTACGTTTTCTTCGGAACAACACGGTTCTTCGTCAGAGTGAGAGCGAACACACTCGCTCCAGCCGGTCTAATAAGACTGCGTGTGTTTAGTGGCCTACGCAGGAGGGGGGGGGGGGGGGGAGCTTTCGGTCTACCCCCCTATGTACCAGAAGAAAACATTTCACCTTATTGCCTAACTACAGTTATTTTCTGGGTTCTTATGAAGACAATTTAAAAATTATGTACACCTCCAACGACTGCGCTTTGCCCAAGCCAGACCCCTTTTCTCGAAATATGTATCTGTAGGCTAAATATGAGCTCACCCGTCAAAGCCCCTCATTATAAAATCGTGGGTACGCCATGGTGACTGTTTCAATATTTGTTTATTTTCATTCTGGATGTGCACAGTTGTTTATTTGTATGAAAGTTTCAACAATTATTATCTATTATGTAGGTATTTTTGTGATGCAAATATCTGTTTGCGTCAGTGTTTGTATCTTTGTTCGTGAATCCATCTTCAAATTTCTTCCGGTACCATGTTCACCTATTGTTTGCATTGTTCATGACTGTCACGAAACTACTCGATCATAATATCACCAAAGATTACAAACAAGCTTGTAATCTTTGATATGACCACCATTCACACCACTTCAAGATCCATCATAGTTCCCACGTGACGTCACAGCGGCCATGATTGCGACACAATTGATGTAAGGCTCTGCCTATTACAGATCACCGGTGGATATATTCAAATTCACTAAAAGCATCATGAAGTATTTAAGATAAGGTTAGTTGTATGAATGAAGATCTAGTTGAGACTGTTATCGGTAAGGTTTGTTTTATGAATTTGTGTGAATGAAAATCTAACTGAAGAGTTGATATGTGTTTTTTCTCCAGTAGATGACGAATGCTGGTATTGAGTGGAACAAAATGATTGGTGTGCATTATACAGCAAATAAGTTATGAACTGTTGCAGGAGAAAGGCTTCCTTGAGACTCCTAGATGGAAATTTGAAATAAAAATCAACCCAATACCTCAACCATCAACATTGGGCCCAACCATGATATTATTTGAATGTACATATTCTTTCGTTGATTTATTGTTATATGTTTTACTTTTAATGATTGCCCTTTTTATTATTGTTCTGCCTAGCTTATTGTTATATGATTCTTGTCAGTATCATTGTTGAACCGTATAAAAATAATTAATTACAAGGTGGCAGTGATTGTGGAGAAAGAATGTCTCAAGAAAATTGCGGAAATGGAGCTGTGTATTATTTTATTATCTGTTTACAATATTTTATGCAAGTCCATCTAATGTGTTTGTGATTGAAATATTTAATTAATAAATAAACATATTCATGCATCTATAGTTGGGTTAGCTATGTCAGTAATGAATTGCTATCAGAAAATAAAAAGAACAAACCCCAAATGTTTTTTTAATTACCCGTCCTGCCTCCTATATAGCATAACAATGAAAGTAAAAAGTTCTCACTCTTAAATCCTGCGGGATTTTTTGGGCTTATGCTAGTATTTTCTTCATTGTTGATCTATAACCAAAATGTATATACATTGATACCTTATAAACTGGTTTGAAACTGAATAGCAAAATCATTCAATCATTGAATTAATGTAAGTTTGCTTCGCATAAATTCACTCAGCTACAATATAATATTCGCATTTGTTTTGTCTGCGACTGTACTCAACCACGTGTTCAATACGTAGGTGGACATCTGAACGTGATTCATGCTCGTGTGATAATACTAAGACGCTTCCTGTAATGTTCTGTTACCCTGTTACTCCGTCCTGTTCGTTGTTAGCATTACCATCCGACGACCCATTCATCACTACAATAGACTGACCTATTTCTATCTACACACACCGACCGTGTACAGAAATAACAGATAGCTATTTTGTTCCGCTTGTGTTCTGTTTCTAACGTCCGCATTGCGTCGTTGCTACAAGTAAATATAAACGTGCAAATTAGCGCAAATTGTGTGTGAATTCTTTTGAAACAATTTGAAAAGCTAAACTGGAGGTGTTTTTCGTTTTAGGACCATCCGGCCATGGCTCATGTGTGAAGCGCTACAAACACAAACCAACTACCATACACTCTTAAAAGACCAATGTAAAGTTTTATTGCATTGTATACCACAGAATGACACATGTTATTGAATTAATGTAAAATGGATGCTTATCATTTTTTTTTTTTTCCCAAAGAAAGAATATTTTGCCTAATTTGTACAGTTTTGGTTTCTCGTTCCGCAAATAATTATGTTAAAGAAGATTTTAAGTTTTTAAATAATAAAGGATAATTTTCTTTTAATACAATAAAGAATATTAATTTTGGAAAAATGTTATTGGCGTCACACATCGTGAAAAAATTAGCTCAATATAATGAGTGAGGTAATATTCCGTGTTTATTAATGAGTCAAGATGTGTCTTGTCTCCTCTTCATACCTGGACAGGTTTCTTACGGAAAATTATTATATTTTCAAATCAAAGTTTGGTTTGCATATCTGAAAATATTTTAGTAATACTCGTAATATTTTCGTGTCATATGTCAATTGGTGTATCGGTTCTTTTTTGCATCTCCAATTTTAAAGATATTATTTTAAGTTCGACTTCAACATAGTTATATGTAGAGATACGTATTTTAGCATTTATTTTCTCTAAATTACAGCATTATTTTTAATTTAGCATTTTGTAGCACCTATTTTCTCTTTTTATTAAAACCTTGAATATGGGTAAGGGTTCTTCACCATTAAAAAAAAAAGGACTAGAATGCAATTCTTAGCTTAATTTCAATAGGAGAGGGAACGCATATTTTGTAATGTTAGAATTTTGTTGCGTATATGTGTCCGCCGATTAACATCTAATTAAAACCTAAAATGCTAAAAAGAAAATATCTATAGTTATATGGATTATCGAGAAGTAAGTAGAGATCTTGGACAAATTTCCTGGTAACATTAATGTTTGAAATAACGTACAGACCAATGTCTTAAAAACCGAAAATCTATTTACCAGGTTTTGATAATACGCAACATATTTGTGCTGGACCCGTTTGCGGTAAATGTTCCGAGTGAATCTCAATAACGGTTTGGATTGCGGTTGTGGTAACAGTCCCGGTTCAAACAAGAAACTAAGATTCTCTTTAATAGTTTGGTCGCCACGAAACAATAACTCTAAGCGTGCGCACGCATTGTTTCTCGCCTAACTCCAATTACGTTGGGCTACGTTTATCCGGGGTCAAAAATACTATGCCCGAGACGTGCTCCATGCGCGGGGCATGTCAAAATAGTGATCGGCCAAGAAACATATTTTCTTCCGTGCCCAGCTGGGCATAAGAGTAAAATTATAAAAAGTTAAATTTTTTCTTGCAGTACATTTACAAATGTAATGTACTTATGTACCGTGCGTTTGCCGCTTATGATTCTTATCCTTTGTTCCACGGGCGCTTTCCGATGTCATTGGTGGATGCTACTTAGGCCCTACTTGTAAATTTAGTAACCTAAATGGGAGAGTGAGAAACGGAAACAGATTTTAATCAATTTTATGGCACGCCTACAATTTTTTGAAAAAGTGGGCTGGACTAAAAAAAAGGTAAAATAAATTGGATTGCGCATTTAAGTTTTCCATCTAGGCATGTGATATTTTCTACAACTTTCCAGCCCTGCGTTTGGCGTATGTTGTTTTGGGTTCAAATTTCAACCAGTTAGGCAATTTGTTAACAGTTTAACAAGATCTATTGGTATCAAAAATACGACTTTTAGCTGTAAATGCTAACCTCACAATCTAACCTTTTCGATCCACTGTTACATGAGCCGTCGTCATTGGGAACCTGCAACTTACGTCACAGCCGAACTACAACAATGGAAACTGATGGACAAACAACAAGCTGTCAAAATAATAACTTTGCGAATAATTGGGGAAAAACAATTAGTTTTAACGATAGTAACTGCTTGCCAGTTAAAATTTCTGTTCAATGATGGACAGCAACGATCTGAAAGTTTCTAAACGTTTTGAACATTTCAATTTTCCAACTTCAGAACATTTTATTTTTTGACGGCTTGTTGTTTGTCTATCGGTTCAATTCATTTGTTTCATTGCTGTGTTTTGGTTTTGTTCGTACCCTATCGCTAGCCTCACAATCTAACCTCTTCAATCCATTGTTACTTGAGCCTGCTACAAAATACGTTCATTTATCAAATCTGTTGCTGTGTCTGTTTCTTGGGCCTTTCAAAGAGGATGCAGTCTATATAACTTTGTTCGTTCAGCGTTGCCTGTCCTTCCTATATAGTCCCCGCTGCAACAACGTTAGCACTCTCATCCATTCATTTATCCCACTTGAATGAGTTGTAGGCTAGAACACTGATGCACTGTTGTAAATACTACTGGTTTGCTGAGGTATGCAATGTGTGCTGTGTGGTGATGTGGTGTGTGGGGATTGATAGTGTATAGTAGCAGATGCAATGAATGGAGATTCAATGTTGTGAGGAAATCCGAAATAGTAGCGTCATGACTAAATTAGGTCTACGGTTTTTAATCATATCTCCGTAATAATATACCACAGCGAAAAAGTGAAAATTTGACTACATTTGAGTTCAAAAGAACTAGATAGATACTGTTTAAAAACGTGTGTTATTATTATTTTATGTTTCATTATTATTATTATTATTATTGTTATTATTATTATTATTATTACTATTATTATTATTATTATTATTATTATTATTATTATTATTATTATTATTATTATTATTATTATTATTATTATTATTATTATCATTATTATTATTATTATTATCTTTATTTATCACATCACCAGATGGCAGGTACATTATTAGTCTACAGCACCAAAGGTGATCCTCACCTCTTAGGTGCTGCAACCACACATTACAAAATATGACATTACAAAGATTTTACACATTACAAAGATAATTACATTTTAAACCTACAGGGTAGGTTTAGTCACTTTAAATTAAAGTCCCCCACTGCAAATCAGTTTAATTACTGAGTGGGTAGACTCTAAATGTGAATTTATTTATTTTATTTATTTATTTACACATAAATCAAATATAGTTGAATTCATGACACCGCGTGGCCCTGCGGTACGACGCGGTACGAACCCGGGCCAACCCAAAACACCCGCACCGCATCGCAGGACCACGCAATGTCATAAATTCTACATAAAACAATTATATAAACATAACATAAAGACTTCAATATAAAAACTGATATCAAAATATTATAGAACCTTTCTCAAAATGCGAGCAGTACCCAGAATGGCTGTCTTCTGTAGTTCCCTTGTGTTATGTTGTCCTGGTATATCTTCTAAATAATTTTGAAATGTTTTGCTGATGGCACCTGTCGCTCCAATTATGATCGGGATTACCTTTGTCCGCATCCCCCACATTCTCTGGGTTTCAATTTGTAAGTCTTTGTATTTGGTTTTCTTTTGCGCCTCCTTAGTTGTGATGTTATTGTCAGAGGGCACCGCTACATCCACCATAATACATTGTCTATTCTCATGATCTTTAATAATTATGTCTGGCTTATTATGCTGAATATATCGATATGTGTAGACTTGACTATCCCAGAGTAATGTTATTGAGCCTTGATGTATTGTACTTATTGGATGATGCTCGTACCAATTAGTACAAACATCTATATTATAGAAAGGACATATATCCCAGTGCAGACGTGCACAAACCCGGTTATGTCGCTCTATATACTCATGTTTGGCCAAAATTGGGCAACCTGATACAATGTGGTCCACTGTCTCATTAAATTGTTTACAAAGACGACAATGAGCATCAGTTCGGGTCTTATAAATTTTTTTCTTAATATATCTGGTTTTCAATGCTTGGTCTTGGGCTGCAATCAGAAGGCTTTCAGTCTCTCCTTTAAAATCTCCTTGCTTGAGCCAAGTGAATGTATCCATCTTACTGTAATCTTCTTGTTCAATTTTTCGGAGAAACTGTCCATGCATCATTTTGGATTTCCATTTCTCCGTACCAAGAAGTTGCAGTTGATGTTTAACATTCATTCTCAAACATCGGATTTGTTCTTTTAGGGATTCTTATTATTATTATTATTATTATTATTATTATTATTATTATTATTATTATTATTATTATTATTATTATTATTATTATTATTATTATTATTATTATTATTATTATTATTATTATTATTATTATTATTATTACTGTCTATATTTTTATTACTAGCCTTGTCAGGCTTTGTGGGTTTTTACGAGTGAATCGTCTATCTTATGTGTGTGGTTCTGTATGTTGTAAATTTCAAATAAAAAAAAATAAAAAAATTACTATTATTTTATTTTTGTTATACATACAAAACTCATATTTAACGCAGTGTTAATGTTGATGCTAGTAATTCATTTAAAAGATATGGCACCAATTAAATATGTCGTATAAAACCTGCGAAGGCTGTTGTTATTTAGGACTACTATTATAATTCCATGGTTGCATATTTATACACCTGTTTTATTTCTCTAAGGTTCTACTGAAACCAAAGATTCACATTATGGCTTGGTAAACATTATCGGAAAACTTTCAGCCAGGTTTGACTTAGCGGGAATTAAACCGGTGATCTACCGAGTTATAGGCACAGGTGCTCCCATATATGCTAGCACATTGAACAAATGCTACACAATGGGAATACACTCGGATGTAAAATGTATTCTAATTTATAACGAAATCGCGTGAGGATAAATGATGATGTTTATAACTAAAATGTATGATTACAATAATTTATTTTTCTGTTTAATCATTAGGCAAGACTGTTCTAAGAATGATTGCCCAATATTTAAATTGCCGGTTGTTTAAATATAATTTCCTGGCCATGTCTCTTACCCAAGGGCTATTTAATTTGCAAGTCTTCCTACATAACATTTTTATAACGTGCTTTATGATTCTTACTCGAATCTAAAAATGTTGTATTCAAATTATAAAGCAACACAGTAAATGTTCTCGAGGTTTATTCGTAAGGACCAACGCAAATACTCTTGTACAGCACGTCAAGATGACGAACTACCCTCTCCGGGCTCCCCCTCATCCCTTCTCCTCACCAAGAAATCAATAAGTACGATATGATTAGTTGAGAACAGAAGTTGTACCCTTAAGATACTGATTCAGAAGTAAAAGCTTATAACAAAGGCGGAGTTGCATTATTGCATAGATTTTACCCACAAGTGCATTAAAAAAAAAACTTTGTTATTAAAACCATTTAGAAAATACGATTGGTTATTGATTTATTTCAATTTAATTTTGCCAATGGAAACACTGATTTCAAGTGTATAGTAGAAGTACAATTTGTCCAATAGAATAGAATTATTAAGATCAATTGGGGCATAGAAAAACCAATTGTATATTTAACACTATCACAACAATTTTTAGGTGCCTTGGACAATTCGTTTTATTCATAAAAAGTAACAAAATGTCAAATAAATTTAAATTCATGACAAAATAGCCAATGTCATTAATTTTGGCCACCTGACCTTTTGTACTGAAAATCGGTATTGTTTAATTTGTATTGTTGGATAATTTTAAGACCATAAAAACATTGCTATATATTTTTATGTAAGAAATATAATTCAAACTGTAGCATTCTCATTTTGTCCTACAATTTTTTGAACCTGTGAATACCAATTAATATACTCGAAGTTGGGGTTCGGTTCCACATTGGGACAGATTTGGCGCTCATACATCAATTCATAAATTAGGATGCACAACTGCACTGCAGAAAAAACAATCTTCCTACTACAAAAACAAGGAACTCCCCGACTCCTCAGTTGGGGCCGGGGCAATGATCCCAAGCAGGCTTAACCTATATTAAAATATAGTGAACTACCAAAGAGCGTGTGTCTAAAATAATCGTGAAGGCTTGTCGATGTAGGAAGTGGGCGCACGGCACGGCACGGCTGCACGGCTGCACGGCACGGCACGGCTAGTCTCGGGATACGGGGTCACTAGGAAGTGAAGTGAAATGATCAGTAACAGGAGTCAAACCAAAGCAAAACAGATCACAAAGAGAGCCAAGAGTAACATTATACATAGGGACAGGGTTTGGTAGGGTCATTCAACTCGACACCTCAGTTCTAATCGTATTTCGAAAAACATTTATCCACATTGAGGATGCCCCAATTGCTGCGGGCAACTCCGGGCAGCCGTCGGTATGTCTGGTCTCACGGAGGAAAACTACATGACTTGACTGGAGGACACTGCAGGCGATGCAATGCAGGAAGGTGGTAAGGGCCACAACTGAACGGAGGAAGACTTGACTGGAGGACACTGCAGGCGATGCAATGCAGGAAGGTGGTAAGGGCCACAACTGAACGAAGGAAGACACTTGACTGGAGGACACTGCAGGCGATGCAATGCAGGAAGGTGGTAAGGGCCACAACTGAACGGAGGAAGACACTTGACTGGAGGACACTGCAGGCGATGCAATGCAGGAAGGTGGTAAGGGCCACAACTGAACGGAGGAAGACTTGACTGGAGGACACTGCAGGCGATGCAATGCAGGAAGGTGGTAAGGGCCACAACTGAACGGAGGAAGACTTGACTGGAGGACACTGCAGGCGATGCAATGCAAGAAGGTGGTAAGGGCCACAATGAACGGAGAAAGACTTGACTGGAGGACACTGCAGGCGATGCAATGCAGGAGGTGGTAAGGGCCACAAATGAACGGAGGAAGACTTGACTGGAGGACACTGCAGGCGATGCAATGCAGGAAGGTGGTAAGGGCCACAACTGAACGGAGGAAGACTTGACTGGAGGACACTGCAGGCGATGCAATGCAAGAAGGTGGTAAGGGCCACAATGAACGGAGAAAGACTTGACTGGAGGACACTGCAGGCGATGCAATGCAGGAGGTGGTAAGGGCCACAAATGAACGGAGGAAGACTTGACTGGAGGACACTGCAGGCGATGCAATGCAGGAAGGTGGTAAGGGCCACAACTGAACGGAGGAAGACACTTGACTGGAGGACACTGCAGGCGATGTAATGCAGGAAGGTGGTTAGGGCCACAACTGAACGGAGGAAGACACTTGACTGGAGGACACTGCAGGCGATGCAATGCAGGAAGGTGGTAAGGGCCACAACTGAACGGAGGAAGACTTGATTGGAGGACACTGCAGGCGATGCAATGCAGGAAGGTGGTAAGGGCCACAACTGAACGGAGGAAGACTTGACTGGAGGACACTGCAGGCGATGTAATGCAGGAAGGTGGTTAGGGCCACAACTGAACGGAGGAAGACACTTGACTGGAGGACACTGCAGGCGATGCAATGCAGGAAGGTGGTAAGGGCCACAACTGAACGGAGGAAGACACTTGACTGGAGGACACTGCAGGCGATGCAATGCAGGAAGGTGGTAAGGGCCACAACTGAACGGAAGAAGAGAAATATTCACATACAAAAATAAAATTGAATATATTATCACCAATATAGAACGTAGAAACGTCTTATGCGTTAAAAGATTATGAACCAAAAAGTATATAAATAATTTAAAATATATCTTTTTTAAGCGTCAAAAACTAAATTATCTTTTGGTGGCAAAATGTGCCAACCAAAGATAACTTCCTTTGTAGAAGTTTTTGTTTGTAAATATTTAATATATTTTATTTATTTCATTGTTTTATATTTTTGTGATTAAATAAAATCATAGTTGATTGTATTGATTCGTGAAAAAGCGGTAGGGCCTACCGATGAAAATTCCTCCGTTTATTTCGATACTAATGAAACTAAGATAAACTTACGGCAACGAGAAAGTGTACCCTACACTTTCTCGTACAGTGTGTACGTCATAACTCCGTGAATAGAAAAAGGTATGGAATTATTTATTGATTAATCCATTAACAACCGTATACATCCAAATTGCTGCCTACCAAATGCTAAATGTCTGCTATCATAAATATTTGTTTCCAGAACCAGATAGATAATATAGTAATGGACGCATTATTTGCAATGAGCATTGAGCACGTCACGTAAATATTTCGCGTTAAAAAAATTTGTGATATTTTGGGGGTGATCTGAATGAAAACCATTTTGATCTAGAATAAATTTAATTTTCACACTAACCAAATTAAAATTACATGCCATTTCGATGGCATTTGAACTAAATCTATTGGCATTTTGCTTTTTAATAGGCATTTAATTATTTAACAATGATTAATTTATTTAGAAAGTTTATTTTTCAACGAAATACCCCAATGTTTCTTCAACCTAAAACTAAAATTATTTGATAGTTTTTCCATTTTACATAGGTATCTAATTTATTATTTAAAGTCGGTTTGGCACTCTAATATTATTTTAAAACTAATATCGATTTACTTCTGTGTGAACTATACACGTAAACATTGTAACTCCTAATATGAATCTCACAACGTTGAAATTTTTAACAGTTAAAAAAATCCAGTTACAAAAATAAAACATTAAAACCAAAAGGTACACATCTTTGTGTTTGATTCACAAACATAAATTTAAATAATTATTAAATATATCATGTCCACTTAAAAAAAACCAACCCACCAACGATGCGGAAGAAAATCTGTAGAAAGAAGCCCCATAAAAAGTTAAATAAAAAAAAGCTCCGAACGAAAGTATGGGTAACTGACTGTTATGGCCCCAACACACACAACCAGATTTAGAAACAGCCTGGGGCGTTATGCATTAACCAGAAACAAAACAAGATCAGTGGCCACATGAAGGGGAAGTGAGGCATGTGTGTCATGTTAGGTGAAGTTCGTCGACCGCAGCCGGTCACGTGGCTAACTTACAATCGTACAATCTAATCTAATCTCATCTCATCATGCCAAAACAGCGAGTTGCCATTACGGCGGCATCAATATGCATTGATTTACAAATTGATACGTTTGCTTGAGCCACTTCTAAAGTGATTGGAACGAGATTTATTGATCGGAGAGTTGATGATTGGACGGACGAACGGACCGCGTGTGTAGGTCCTGGTTGACTGTGGATGGGCGGACCGGACGGCGCATTGGTAATGTATCTGGGCCCGCGGCCGTTCACGAACCACTACATCTGTTCCGGGAAAGAAATGCATTATTCTGTGACAGAAAAACGAATGTAATAACAGGGAATTCTATCACCTACTTCTCAGCGGGGGGACCACTCTGACGTCATAGCAACCTGGGGACCACTCTGACGTCAGAGCAACTGGGGACCACTCTGACGTCATAACAACCTGGGAACTACTCTGACGTCACAGCAACCTGGGGACCACTCTGACGTCACAGCAACCTGGGGACCACTCTGACGTCACAGCAACCTGGGGACCACTCTGACGTCACAGCAACCTGGGGACCACTCTGACGTCACAGCAACCTGGGTACCACTCTGATGTCACAGTAACCTGGGGACCACTCTGACGTCACAGCAACCTGGGAATCACTCTGACGTCACAGCAACCTGGGGACCACTCTGACGTCACAGCAACCTGGGGACCACTCTGACGTCACAGCAACCTGGGGACCACTCTGACGTCACAGTAACTGGTGTCGATCATAGAGGAGATAGATTAGAAATATTTCAATTTTATTAATATATTAATTTAATTTAGTGCTATTCGTATTATTCATAGTATTATTTTAGTGTAGTATTATTATTTAAAAATAATATTAGTTCAAATTTATTAATGTAATGATTTAATTAAATATTATTCATTTCAATATATTTAACCTCACTGTATTTGTTTCTTTGCAATATCATTAGAAAATAATGTATATTTATCTAACAAGAAAAACTGTAATTACTACTTATTTTGTTTTAATAAATATTGTTTTAAGTCGATTGTTATTATAAATATTATATGTAATCTTAGTCTTATATATATATATATATATATATAGCAGAACAAGTAAGACATCTGTACTTATACATCCACGGAAGTTCTAGATCTAGGGATCATACTAGTCCTCCACATAACAAAACAAACATTCATAGGGACGTATGCTCTGAATTAGCTACTCTGAAAATACCCTAGCCAGATGAGCGGGTATCGAACCCGGCTGTTATCGACGTCATCACTGTAAGCTATTGACTGTGTTGACAGGCAAGTTAGCAACGACACGCGTTGAGTGCCATACTCAATGCTCATGTTGGCAAACAACTGACGGTGTTGGTGTGAATAACGGACAGTGACGAGTATCATGATGTAGTGAATGCAGATTGAATGAATATTGTTGATTGAATGAAGAATGAATAAAACACCCGTCTGAGACAATGTTGTGGCTTCACAAAGTCCAACGAAAACAACAGTTCCTTTGTTTATAACCCACGTCGTGACTTAGTTTGTTGTGATTGTTTGTTTGTTTGTTTGTTTGTTTGTTTGTTTGTTTGTTTGTTTGTTTGTTTGTTTGTTTAAAATAAAAATTTAAATATAAATTGATTCGTGGGTTGCCTATTGAAGGGTAAGTACTAGCCATACCTGGTGTTTCACACTCATCACGTTAATGTATATTTGATTGATTTCATTTAATGGATGAATTGAGCTTAGATTCTTCACATTCACATTAATAAAACATTTTAAATTATTAACAATTGTTGAACACATAGTATAGGCAAATAATAAAAACATATAGTATAATATTATGAATTTAGTATTGACAGTATAATAAGAACTGATACCTAAAACGTAAATAAAAATACATGAAGTTATAAGAGAACAGATGGAAATTATTATGTGAATGAAGATAAAATAGGTAGAAACTGACAAAGGACTTCCTGAAACGAAATTAGAAAAGCAATGACTTTTTTTGCCCAAAAGATATTTATTTATGCCCCATTATTTATGGCGTTTTCCAATGAGTTGCGTTGAGTGCGCACTGCTGCGTCAATTATTGCAGCCAATGGAAAACGATATTGGTATCTTGATTTTAGAAGATAATCTGTTACATTTATTGAAAGCCCTATGAATAATAATGTGGGTTATTTAAATAGTTTGGAAGGAATACCCTAGACTAGAGGCTCTTCTGGTTTTTCCAGCATTCGCCTTCAGTCGGCATTGTGAGCGGCGGATATAATATCCGTGACCTCTAACTCCCGTGTCGAGTATCGTGTATTGTGTGCTGCTACCGAGGGATGAGAAATAAGCAGAGGCAGCAGGTTATAAAGGCGACTTTCTTAGAAAACGTTTTTGAACAACAGGTGTGGACGTTTTAGGCACTTGTGGTGCTGGAAATGAAAATTTTCCCGCGATTGAAGCGATTATACTCTTTATAGTGGACCCAAGATTACTTTACACCTGCTTTCGTCACATCCGGGGCAGTCGTAGCCAACCGGCGAACCGCCCGAGACACATCCGGGCCAATACCGATCGCTGATTGGCTACGAACCAGTCGCCTGTGACGAAAGCATGTGTAAGGTAGTCTTGGGACAACTATATTTACGAATAACGTTGAAATGAAAAAAAACAATGAACAGCTCGCGGTTCACTGTTAAAATTCTAACTATTTGTGTGACTCCACTCTCTTCCCCCCCCCCCCCCCCAAAAAAAAAAAAAATTATTGGTATGTGGATGTATTCATAATAGTAACACCACCTAATATATGGAAGTTGATACATAGGAGTTCCTGTTCTTAGCATGCATTCTACATAGTCTCACAAGTAGCCAAAAATGGCAAAAAAAAATTAACACCGCTATAAAAACGACTTTTGCCAAAGTACTCACCACTATTCACCACCTTTTTAAATCTGAAAAACGAAATTGGCAAATAATGTTCATCATGAACTTCTGCTTTTGGAAAAGTAACACTAATACTAATCTTGTGGTAATTCGTGCACAACAGAAATTGAGCTGCTTCAGTATTCGTATGAGTGTATTGTGTAACTCAAACACTGCGATTGAACTGGACAAGTTCTGTGGTGCGACAAACATTTCTAATGCATGTAGTAAGAAATCTAAAAATGTTCCACCTTTATTTAAAATTATATTTAAATCCCCCAAAGCGTGGGCGCTAAGAGTAACGACTTGTACCGCACCTCACATGCACGCATAGTCAACCAGACAAGTTCAAAACAGCGCGAGTTATGGCCCGCCGTGTTTTGGGCCTAGGCAGGGTTACAAGAAGCCTGGATTCATTTGTATCTCTTGTTTTATTTTCTCTCTGTCACCTGAAATATGGTGACAACATATAATATATTTCAGTAAACACATAATACATTTGATGCAGATACAAATTCAGTTTTCATTACAATAATTACTATGTTTTTATGGTGTGGTTTACGTGGTTTTAGATTTAACCGAGGATTTAACACGTGAATTTTCTTATTTTACCTTATCCACATCAAAAAATGTTAAGGTTTGCTTGTATTGTATCCCTCCCCCCCCCCCCCCCCCTCCCCCCCTCCCCCTCCCACCCTCCATGTGCAAAGTTAAAGGGTCGCGTCACGTCACGCACCTTCTGGAGCCAACTACAAGACCGATTGATGGGATTTCCACATTGACAAAAATCACTGTATAAACAAAAATATATACAAAAATAAAAATAATAATTACCACACAACTAATTTGAATGGAGTCTATAACAATATATGCTTCCAAGTTCCAACTGGTTCGCCATCGTAACGTGCTCAAACTGTGGAAATATGTTCTATCATGGGCTGCAGAACCAAGGAGTTTTCATTTCAGGTTGTTTGTTGGTTTGTTTTTTTGTTGTTTTTTTTTTTCAGAAGAGAAAAAAATTGTGAAACATGATTGGTATAAATGTCGGTGTTATTCGCCAAAATCTAAAAATTTGCGATTATCATCTTTCTCATCTTCATTATCACCCGCTCATCGTCTCGATTAGCCATCGTTGCATAAATATGAGACGTTAAGCCCCATTAATCAATCAATCCTAAAAATTTGCTGTTTGGAGGTGATTCAATTTTCACTCGATCGAGGTAAGTGCCCGCAAAGAGGGCTCTCATGCATCTATTTTGTTTTGTCATTTTGTTATCTCTCGTGGCCTTCATCATTTGTCCTCTTCTTACTTGCTCACTTCGTCATACTTGCGATACGACACAAGCGCCCACCACCAACTCCGCGTTGTTCAAGCAAGAAGCAACACGGACTTTTGGCGTTCTTTCATAAATTCTAAATGCAGTCTTCCGCTAAGTAGAACCTACAAGCCTCGTTGGTTAGCCACGCCCACTGTCCCAGGTAACCAACGGAAGGTCATAAACCATTTGTTTCGGCTATTTTGCAAGCATGAGAGTACTTATGATGGGGCACCGACAGAGGTGGCTCAGCGGTAAGACGCGAGACTTAATTCGGGAGGTCGCCGGTTCGATTCCGGCCACCAGCAGTTCTGACTGAAGGTTTTTTCCGAGGTTTTCCTCAGTCGTAAAGGCGAATGCTGGGACTGAGTCATACTAACAGCCCTCGGGCATTCCTCCCCAGCTATCCAAACACCCTAATAATCTAGTTAGTCACCTGAAGAGGGGCACATCAGGTTAAGCTGGTGTGCACCCTATAACAGGGATTCCTACAAAAATTATTATTATATGATGGGGCAACATTACAACACCAAATATTTAGCTACTCCTCTATACTTGTAGCGCTAATAGTGGGCATCGATCGCATAGTTGTGCAAGCCGGCACGCGCCTCTACAACACTTGGGTCGGGTGCGTTCACCCAGCACTCGTCACCGCTCGACGGAGAATTCGCACACATGCTCAACGCATTGAGTCATTGAGTCATCTCGCCAGTGATCTGATCGCCTCTCTCTGGCTCTCGGGTCGAGATGAATGATTTCAGTGATAGATGGGCGATATGGTCGGGTCACTGCGTTGCGTTGGTTCACGTTCGGTACTATAAGGTGTATTCACGTATTGCGCATGGTGGCCACATTGGAGGCCACAATGGCATGTGATTGGTAGTTCATTGTTATATGTTACGTTTGATGCAAATTCAACTGTTCTCTTACTTTGGTTTGCCATTATTACTTAAAATCAACATAAACAAACTCTTTTGTCTCGATTACTCTTTTAATCGTTTACAAAAGCATACAATAATCATTTCCGTACACTTTATCGGGGTATATACGTGATCAAACTTTTCATATTTCCCCGTAAACAATATTATTCTTATCTATTGACAGCTAAATGAAACTTGAAATAGTACTATAGGTGGCCGCCAATATGGCCGATGTGACGTCACGTGAATACTCCCTATAAGGTGCGGGTGTCAAAGCTACTGCACTGCTTTGTCTGACTCTACAATCGTGTTTTTTTGTATATTAAAGGTAAACATATTTGCCCAAGATTGTCAAATTTTAAGATTTTGATGCTACATTTCTTTTGTGTAGCGGCCAGTGACGAGAATTTCAAGATCATTTGTTTATTATTTTATTACACACTACACAGCTATACATTCTACGACTTAGTTTTCAGTAGGAGACTTGCCTATGACGTACTAACATATACGTAAAATACAATATTATACATTGCAATTCAGGAAGATATTATTATATATACTAGCTTAAATATACAAAATTAGCTAAAAAAATACACTGGTTTAATCCGCACATATGGCCGTCCATATTTAGGTGATGTGTTTGTATTCATGCAGTCTAGTGTACCACATAATACGTCACTTGAGAAATTAAAAGAATGTGATGAATATTAAGGAGGTTATAAGTTGTTTCGGTAACATGGTTGTGATAAGGATTTGTTGTTTTGTAATATTTCAATGGATGTATACAATTTTATTTCATCTTTGAGTTTTAAAGATACTAAAATATAAACTTGTTTACAGGTTTTTCGGAAGGTATTGCCATAAACTACAATGTAAGTGGGCCAACTAATACATTATATAACATAATATACTATTGTAAGTATATGGTAATTACCGAAATAAAATGCTTAATTTTTACTAAAGAGTCTTTATAGTGACACATAATTGAGATCACACAGAGCTTTGGATCCAAATAAAATAATAAATAAGAATACGTGATATCTGTGTGGCATGAGGCTTAGTTAATGCCTTATAAACATTAATATAATGAAAGTATCATACAATTACAAATAGCACTTTAATAATTTTGACCTTAGTAAAAATTCTTCGCCGAATAAGTAATTGGGTTACAGCGAAGACACCGGCAGACAACTAATATATGCAGATTGAATTGCTACCTTATAATTATTGATAATAGAATAAAAATCAACCTTGTAAGTCTGTAACACTCATTAGAAAAAAAACGTGTGGTCGACTTAAGTCTTTAGTAAGGAACTTATCAATACAAAGGACACTGAAATGAGATCGTAGAAATTGCATAATTTTATTGTTGATGCTATTTTTGTAACATCTGAAATTTATTTTATTTAAAAAACTTCTGTCAAATCACGTAATGTGAATGCTTATTTTGCTTGCTTCAGAACATTTGCATAAATATTCACAACTGCATTAAAGATAAATGTATTGTTATTTTTAACATCTTGTTAGAAGAACTTGGACTAAGTATAAATTGTGTGCCGTATTTATATACATATAAGCCTATATTTATTATTGTGAATGTCACATTGTGGAATTGGAATTGTTTTCGTTTCTTGGAAAATAGACAAAAACGAACTGTGCATCAAGGCCACATGGCTTGAGCTCATCCGGTAGCCGCGTACGACAGGCAGAGCTATCCTGATCCAAAGTAGTGATAACTGATACATGAGGTGTGTCTAGAGATGTTTCCCAAGATATGAGTACGAGATTTGTCAGGACTCAGGAGAGGACCATGGTCATGATGTGGCTCTCTCTTCTTTCTTCTATTTTCTATTTTTATTTTTTTACCTTTTCCCCACACAGGTCTTTATTTTCGAAGAGTTTATGTATAAACATATTTTTCAGTTTTCAATTATCTTCTGTAGATTTTGTGAAATTTGCTAACGCGTTTTATCGTTTAATTGAGTTCTCTCTCGTGCGTATATTCAACTATTTGGAAGAAATCCGTTGGCGAGTCATAGCTTATGATGGTTTTGCTTGTATCAAAACAAGCCTACCATTTTAATGTAAATGCACATTAATTAATTGATTTAATCAATGTTTAATATATTATTTGTATTTTTATAGACTAATGAAGGTTTGTGTTTACCCCGTAATTATTACTTACATTATTGTGAAGTTACTAAGTTAGGAAAATGGTCTGCATTCGAAATTTGCTATAACGTGGCGAATTATTTTACCAATTAGTCTGGAAATCATGCGTGGTAACAGTAAGAGTAGTAAATAATGACAATAATGTACGATTATATTTCTAATTTTAAATAAAACATTTTCTTCAGACACAACATCAGTATCTCATATTTTTCGTAAGAAGTTGTATGATTTTTTGTTCTTCTGTGTGAAATAAAACAAGGAATATGTTCAGAAAACCTCCTACGTACTTCAAATTCAACATCTTTCAACAACTTGCACGCTTTGAGTTAGAGATCCATACCGGAAGAACAGCGAGGTCAGCCGGGTTCAATATCGACTATCGATATACGTATCGACTATGGAGTGCCGTAACTCTTATATGTTATTGCTGCTTCTTCGATGCAAACGTCAACATAATATTCTAGTTAATAAAATTGGATATTCTATGCATAATAATAAATACGAGTTCATCCTGTAAAGGTGTTGAATGCATTCATTGGCGCTTGGCCACCAACTATTGCATCAATACCGCAATACGTGATTCATACTTGGTTGTGTGTGGTACATACCAAAGAAGTTTCACGAATCTACAATTATTTTCATCACGCTGAAATTTGCCCGAGCTAGATTCTTAAAAAGGGTGATATTTCAAAGTCTTCGAAACCTATATCAAGTGAAATAAAATATTAACAATCCCAGAATATTCCAGAAGTTGTTACAATATATATCTTGACTTTATAATGCAATATCGAGAATACTTTGTCACACAAAATAATTTTTTGCAATTTAAGTTCAACTCTCTTTAACTTTACCTTAACGGGTATATATTTTTTTATCTCCGGTAATTTCGACTTGTAATTAGTATTTTGAATCTCGTAAAGGTCTATACGGTCAAAACCCAATAGCAAGTAAACTCAAGCAGCAGACAAAAAGTGCATATCATGGCTATCGCTCAGTGCACGTGAAACTGAAAGACCTTATTTATACAGCCTCTCACAGGATGCTGATATTTCTTAACATATCGTTTTAGTAGCGTTGATGTGGATGATCAAAATAAATTAGTCATTCCTGCTCTTAAATAACGTGATTAAAGAAGACTGCGAAAATGCTATAAAGTTTCATGATAACCAGATAATTCATGCGGTTGTCGTTTGTGAAAACTGGTTTTGTTATTGGTGATCAATATATTGACGGCGCCAATAACGTTGATGACCACAGCAGTCTGGAGTTTGACGGTCAGGTCAAAATAAATACAGAGTTTGATCAGAGCCACAATACAAATATTTAAAATTTTCATTTTCGCATGAGAAGTAGGCTAAGCTTCGATTATCTCTTACCACAATTCAAACCGAATGTAAAAGTAGCCTAATATGTAGGTAGGTTAATGGGGGGGGGGGGGGGGGGGAGTTAATGAGGTAATTACAAAATAGCAACTGTAACTATTAAAATACAACTATATTCATGTATTGTCTTTATCCTATTTAGTTAATTATACACGATTTTTTGTAATCCCGTTTTGGTCCTTACGAAACTACATCAGGCTGTTTTTAATATTTTACTTCAAAATGTTTATTTCAAAGTCAGTATTTCTATTTTCATTTTAATGTTAAAGTGTTAATTTTAAATTTAAGTTGAGAGAATATAACCGTTACTTTGTTTATTCTCATTTCTAAATTCCACGCCAGCTTTTCCAAGAATCTCGAAGACCCGGCTCACGTAACGAACCAGCTATTTATAACCCAGCTATGATGTAACTAACAATCACTTTACCAAGAAACTAATTATAACGCACTTAGATCTTGTGCACTTGCATCTGTACCACTAGCTCACTAAGGCAGGACCCGCAATGACCTTGGGGACAAGATTCTTCCCGTGACATATTTACACGAAGTGAGAGTGTCATCCCGAGACGAGGCTGTATAGAACATATTTCACTGTATATTGTTTTATATAGTGTATCTATCAACATAAAAGAAGTCCTAAGCGTGAAAACCATTAAAATGAAAAAGATAATGACCTGCGCTTATGTATTCCAGTGTAATACTTACTCAACCCCAGACATTTATATCGCATGCGATGAGCTTTTTTCCGATAGTAATAATTTTTTGTATGAATACCTGTTTTATGGCGCACCTAACTCACTAGCTTACTACCTGTTTAATTTACTTAGCTAACTAACTAGGCATGATAGTGTGTTTGGATATTTGGGAAGGAATGTCCGAGGGCTGTTAGTAAGACTAAATTCCAGCATTCGCTTTTAAAACAGAGGAAAACCACGGAAAACACCTTCAGTCATGATTGCCGGTGGCTGGAATCGAACCGGCGACCTCCCAAATTAGAGTCTCGCGTCTTACCGCTGAGCCACCTCTGTCGGTAAGAACATGAATGTACCTATGTACATACCGCTTACAATGTAAATGAACTGTATCACCGCGATTACCACCTCAATTGGGGTTTTATAGTGTTGTTGAGCATATAAGTCTACCTATACAGTATAGTTTTCTTTCGTATTTTTACATCACCTTCAACAAATCGGCGTGGAAAATAGTACATTTACAGTTGCAAACATTCTACAAGCATTACTATATCTGACGTGCACCTGATACGATCGACATAATAAAACTCTTTTTCAAGGTCTTATTTAAATATATACTACTTGGTTATGTACACCTTTATATATTATATAATGGGATGGATATATTATATTATATAAAGGGATTCATTATTCACTGAAGATGATGGCATGTAGGGAAAAAACTAACAAGTAATTTATCTCACAATACTACGAGAATGACGGGTTGTCGGCGATATGGTGTGGTTTCCTGACATACATCAGAAAGATATAGAAATAACTTTTATTTTATATTGTTTGATCGAAATGTATGGTATTCGCTAAGGTTTACTTTATTCATATAACGAAACCTAATAGAAACGGTCCATTCAACCATCAGAAACTGCTACATTTCTCTTGTTATAAGTGATAAGTATTGCAGTCATATAACTGAAGTAAGACAGACACTCGTGTATGTCTAGTGTCTTTTACATTAATGCTCTTGATGCATTGTTGCACGATTTATTATTTCTTAATGTTTCATGTCTTTTGACGACTCAAGAAAAAATCGTACGAAATGGTTGTTTTGTTTTCTTCTTAGTGCAAATGGTGTAGCTCTACCTTCAGTACATAATCACTATACATAGTGTTTATATATACTTATTAATATTATTTTATACTTATTTGCTTATGTATATTTTAGTAAGTTATATAACTGGTGCAATCAGCAGGACTATATACTCCAAGGCTGAGCACTGAGCACCAATATACCGAACAACGCACCCGGAATTTTTGTTTGTGTATGATGAATTAATTACATACACTAATTTATAGAATAATTAAAGTAATACTGGAGTTGGTTTTGGCAAGTTGCCAGGGAAATGTTTCACAGACCTTCATTACGTTCATCATCCACTTGTCTACATCTCTCATCGTCTCAATTAGCGCTGTTGCTCTAAGAACGAATGTTGTAATTACAATCTTCTATGGTATCGTATAAACACATTAGGGCCTCTTTGTTGAACGTTCGAGACGAGTCTAAAATGTGGCTTTCACAAACATTCAGATACTTCTTCTATTTATATGTTTATGTGGAGTATTTGGGAAAAAAATCTTTTTCTTGCTAATAAAGTTTACGCACAAATAATTATGTCGGAGTTTTCCAAATTTTGAAACATAACCATTACATTTAAATAAATAAAACTGTTTCAAATTTAATTTTTTTTAATATTAAAACAAATATTGGATAAGAAATTGTCAATCTTTCATGTGAAAATATCTCGTGAAAACACACATTTATGATTCAATGTATTTGTTTCGTAGAGCACCATTAGTAAAGTGTTGTTCGTGATAATCCCTGACGTATGGTCACACCAGTGTTGCCATATGTGACCCTCGTCAGGTGACCCCACTACTTGGTTCATAGATTTGGGTGTTTGGATAATATTTAGGACGGAATGATACGAGGGCTGTTCGAGCGAATCAATTCCAGCATTCACCTTTATTTTTGTTTCATTTTTTGTGTGGTTCGTTGACCTAAATATAGTGGGTTTATTCCTGCTTCCAATGCGGAAAGTCTAGGGTTCAGAACCCGGTTCATGCTATGGTGTTTTAACATTGCATAGCAACGAAGCGGCTATAATATACTGGACTACATATAAACGGTAACTTGGGAACTGTCATAGCAACGAAGCACAACATAGTAAATAGTAATGACGCCACTGAAAATCAATTCTCGTTACTGAGTAGGTAGACAATAAATCAAATGTATTTATTTATGACTTTTTGTAAACCTCTTAAAACCTTTAGCCCCGGGATAACCGGTGTCCGGACTCGAACCGAATTATCTCGCAAGTGACCTCAGAGGCACCTCAATCGTTGCAGAGCTGGTGTGTTGTGTTCGCGTGAACAACCTATAGCGGCGGGTTGAGTGACCGACCTAGAGTCAAAGTGAGAGAGTGAGATGGACTGAATGTGTTGGAGTGAGAGAGAACGTGAGAGCACGAGGAAGCTACTGGGATGAATGAAATGGAGAACAGCAATGATACGGGCGGTGCAGTCAGACCACCACGGGTTGATCTTATCAACCAGGCATTATTATTATACCCACGGGTTTTATTTAATATATGTTAAAATGTGATGATTACTGGTGTATTCTACTTTTCACAACATTGTACAACGTGATGTAATGTGGACACGACTTGCATAAATTAAATTCAATTAGTGTTGAATTGAGTGAGCAAAATGGATCAGGGGTTTCGCACTTATATATTTTAAAGGCAAAGGCAAATGAAGATGTTGAAACTATATTATAGGCTTCAGAAAATGAAACAGAAGATAATTATACTAAATACATATATATTATGCTAAATACGTGTGGATTGAAGAACAAAACAGTTTGAGATGTTTTTGAAATGTTATGACTTTTAGGAAATTCAATGCGATGTTAATATTTCAGAAGATAGTGTGTAGGTATTGAATTGATTATTTCTAGTACACAACATAAGAAAAATTAGATTGTTTCTTTCTGCTGATTTCTGTTCTCAAAAAGAATTTGACATACGTTAAATTGTACGTGGTTGTAATTTAAATATAAAAAAGGTTTCGTTAGCGCGTACATTTTGATTGAGTCGCAGGAAAAACAAGAGGATCATGAAAATGCTATTTTGTATATCTACTCGTATCGATACCTTCTTCTTATTCTATTCTTGAGATATAATTTAAAAATGAAAATTGTGTGCGGTTTTTAATGAAAAGCTACCCTTCGCTCCAATGGATGTTCTGTGTGTCTCAATTACTGCGTTCGTCTTATGACTGAGGAAAACCTTGGAGAGCCCATCTGATCGCATGCCTGCGGTCGGCATCTCTTGACTCAGAGTGTGTTATGTCAATAAAATATGATTTATCGTAGATATTCGATGGATGTGGTTAAATACTAGGGCACAGCTATAGGTTCAATGATCGCCAGGCGCCACTAACAGTCCCAACAAAGGGTTTCAAGGTTTTCCCCGATGATGAGATAGGAACTAAGATTTAATTCTCCTAAACGAAAGCGTCGTAGATATTAATTCGTAACTATACAAATACCTCGAAGTCGACTATTTTCAGTATATGACCGTTTAGTCACTCGAGCACTCCTTGAACCTGAATCACTGTGACTAAAATCATTTTATAAATAATAATAATAATAATAATAATAATAATAATAATAATAATAATAATAATAATAATAATAATAATAATAATAATAATAATAATAATAATAATAATAATAATAATAAAAATAATAATAATAATAATAATAATAATAATAATAATAATAATAATAATACATTGACAATTGTTTCCCCAAAGTATTTTCAATATTCAATATGTCAACGAATTCAGTTAGGCGCATAATTCGTCGACAATGTCAACGAAGAAACTCCTCTACGAAATAAGCAACAAGTATATAAATTATAAAGATCGTTTTTAAGGAAGTTGGTTACTGTCTGTCTGTCTTGTGTGCGAACTAGTGGTGCGATCTCCCGGGGTTTAATATAAACCTCATCTCCCAGGACGACGCGGAAACGATCAATCTCACGTACGCACGTGATCACAGCCTTCTTGAAGATCGCAACCAGTTTCCATTAATTGAGTAGTCCCGCCACCTTCTCGGAGTCAATGAAGATCCCCCCCCCCTGATTGTTAGGAAGTAATAACTTCAGATAGTGATATCAGTGACTTGGTTCTCAGTGTGGGCCCGGGGTGGAATTTGGCCAAGGGTGACCCTGCCGGTCGTAAGAGGTGACAAAAAAGAGGTGCTCCCCTTTCCCTTTTCTTTTCCTCCTTTAAACCTTATCAATATATGTTTCCCCCCGCTTGACCCGGTATGCCAATTATCTCGGACGCCATAAGACGTAGCTGTGGAGCACACATTAAAACAACAAACAACACAATAATAATAATAATTATTATTATTATTATTATTATTATTATTATAATAATTATAATAATAATAATAAAGAGAATAAGAATAATAAGAATAATAATAATAATAATAATAATAAGTTATACCAATAATAATTATAAAAAAATAATAATAATAATAATTATTATTATAATAATAACAATAATGACATAACGGATTATGATGAAATGCTGGTTGATGAAAATTTAAAAATATATTTTCTTATGTAGATAAGAAAACGAAATTCAAAGATATAGAAGCAATAATATAACTATTGATAATAATTACTTGTGGATGCGGCTTCTGCCAAAGGGCTATATCTACAATCTATAAGAAGTAGCACAGGCCCAAGACAAGTTTCAATGCCTTCACAGCTGTATTTACTGATTTAATGAGTGTCTAATTGCAAGCCATTGTGTTCAATTAATTAAATACTTAATTAATGTAGTGGTATTAGAAGAAGTATTATAATAGCATCGATTTGTATGTTATAACATTAATCTATTAGGGAACGTAAGAATATTTCCGCGAACTCTAAACCTGGGTTAGTGATCTCCGAACATTGTTTAATTTATATACTTGCCGGAATTACTACCAATCACAAAGTAATATACTATGGAATTATTTAACAGTTATAATCATGTGTCATAACGGTACCAATGTGTCATAAGGTTAGGAGGTAAACATTATTCTATCTTTGTATTGATATTAGCAAATTGGCATTTAACATGCATATATTCATGCAACCAAGCAGGTTATATTGATGAAGAGAAATGTACTTATTTTTTGTCGTATACATAATTATGAAGTAGTACTCGAGTAGAGAATAGTAATATTCATCAATAGGACAGCTATCTGCACAAGAAGCCAAGATATTATTGACTTTATAATATAGAATAATGAATTCTGTACTATACCGTTCGAGAGAGCAAAAAAAGGGGACACGTTTATATGTCACTATACAAATAATGTAGTATAACGAATGCTTGATACAGCGTCATCTTATGAATATAACGGACCTATATCGGAATTATATGTAAAACTAACCTACTTATACCACTTTCATGGTGGTTTATTCTCAGCTATAGGCTAACATCAGGCATTATGTGCAAACATTAAAATTAAGTATGCTTTCTTTAGTCTCTTCATTCTACGCTGAAAACTATAAATTATAACACATTTATTTTATTGCACTTCTTCATAAATCAGTGGTATTACTAATTACAAAGTACATTTTAAATTAAGTCGTCCCCAGTAATGACGGTGGTGGTGGTGGGAGGGGGGGGGGGCAACACGTTAACCGTGATGCGTATGAATGTAGATTACGTTCAAACGTCCGATAAAAACCCGAAACACTGATAGATAAAAATGGGTCAAGTTGCATTTTGTGAATTCTAGAGACTATTTTCTTTCTAAATTTCCCTATCAAGCACATACAACGAAGTAGGAACGACACTGGGGGCGTGTTTTCATCTTCATATACTATTAATTTGGTAGGACTAAATCCCAGCATTGGCCTTGTGGCTGGGGATAATCTTGAAATCTACTTGTTTTGGTACTATTGTTGGTACCGGGAGACGAACCCCCAGTGTCCATTAGAGGTGCACCAGTTTTCTACGGAGTATGTGTGCATATCAACTATATGAATTGACAATAATAAGACAAATAAGAACACGAAGAACACATGTGAGTTATAAACCGTATTTCATGGTTTCCATTACAAACGAACAAAGTTTCATTCATAATAACAATTTAAGGCGCTTTCATAGCAACACGGCAACACGTTTTTCCGGACCGGCAAGTCAGGTGAACCAATCAGGGCAGGCACGGCAAGTTTCTGATTGGTTCACGTGATCTGCCGGTCCGGAAAAACGTGTTGCCGTGTTGCTATGAAAGCGCCTTTATACTTCAGTGGGTCTCCACACATGTTGACTCATACTACACTGAATTATGTGTTTTGAAAAAATGTGCCCTTCCGTACTTTTGGTTAATTTAACAAGGTAAATGTATGTATGTACATATAGTAACATAGTTTGTGGCTCGTTAATATGTCCTTTGCATAAAATACATCAAAAGATACATTACATTTCGATCAATACATAACACATTTGTTTAATTTGTATACATTATAATTGAATAAAAGTGAATGACATATTCCTATTATATTTTGAATTTTATTGTCAGTTCTTTATTTTCGAATCACCATTCTTCGTTGCCAGATTCACTTTTGAACAATGCTCAATAACACTTTACTATTGCGAAAAGTGAATAAGTTCCAAAAATGTTCAACATAAATTATAAAGTTGAGTGCATTCTAGCACTATGTATTATAATTTAAAACGCAATTCACGGTATGTCTGTCAGCGCTTTTGAATCTACAAGCCAAAGAAATTAGTTTATCAATGTCTCATATTTAAATTCGCATCACCGAATAACTCATGCGGCAAAAGGTGGTTGTTTTCGTCCTCGTTTGAATGCTGAAACCTGTAATGCAGCACACGGTCACCCACATTCATCTGTCGTGACAATATTTCATCTGCAATCTATACTTTACTTGGACAAAATTAGAACAGCCTTGAAAATTTGTCAACAAAGTCACAAGGCTGTAATTTCCATTTAAGAAAGTTGAATTTGCAGCAGACAGCGTAAGCGAATTGCAATGAGTAATTGCTTAAATACGGTAACACATACATCATACTTTAAAAATATGTTTTTATTTTGTACACACTTCTCTTACTTAACATAAATTACGAGTGAATTAGTTATCTGTGGTTGAAGTCTATTATGGTATTATGGCAGACTACAAAAACCTAATTTCTTTAAAATCTAGCAAGTTTCAGAAATAAAATTGGTATTTGCGGTCATTTGTCATTTTTATTGTTATTTATTTTTACTTTTTAATACTCTAGGTAATTCTTTTCGTCCATTTTCAAATAACAGCCACCAACGTTCTAGCTAGGCTATGCTCAGTTCAATTGTGTCACAATCACGGCCGCTGTGACGTCACATATGAATAGACAAAAATAAGATGTTAGGTAGCCAATTTATCTGCCCCTTTAAAAATTTTAAAAAGCTGAATAGCCCGGATATTACAGTACTCCATTTCGGTGATTTCAATGCAAGAGTAGAACAGGGGGTGGCAGCAACCGGTGATTTCAATGCAAGAGCTGAACAGGGGATGGCAGCAACCGGTGATTTCAATACAAGAGTGGAACAGGGGGTGGCAGCAACCGGTGATTTCAATGCAAGAGCTGAACAGGGGATGGCAGCAACCGGTGATTTCAATACAAGAGTGGAACAGGGGGTGGCAGCAACCGGTGATTTCAATGCAAGAGCTGAACAGGGGATGGCAGAAACCGGTGATTTCAATACAAGAGTGGAACAGGGGGTGGCAGCAACAGGTGATTTCAATACAAGAGTGGAACAGGGGGTGGCAGCAACAGGTGATTTCAATGCAAGAGTAGAACATGGGGTGGCAGCAACCGGTGATTTAAGTGCAAGAGCAGAACAGGGGGTGGCAGCAACCGGTGATTTCAATGCAAGTGTTGAACAGGGGATGGCAGCAACCGGTGATTTCAATACAAGAGTAGAAAAGGGGGTGGCAGCAACAGGTGATTTCAATGCAAGAGTAGAACATGGGGTGGCAGCAACCGGTGATTTAAGTGCAAGAGCAGAACAGGGGGTGGCAGCAACCGGTGATTTCAATGCAAGTGTTGAACAGGGGGTGGCAGCAACCGGTGATTTCAATGCAAGAGCTGAACAGGGGGTGGCAGCAACAGGTGATTTCAATGCAAGAGTAGAACAGGGGGTGGCAGCAACCGGTGATTTCAATGCAAGAGCTGAACAGGGGGTGGCAGCAACAGGTGATTTCAATGCAAGAGCAGAACAGGGGGTGGCAGCAACCGGTGATTTCAATGCAAGAGTAGAACATGGGGTGGCAGCAACCGGTGATTTAAGTGCAAGAGCAGAACAGGGGGTGGCAGCAACAGGTGATTTCAATGCAAGAGCTGAACAGGGGGTGGCAGCAACCGGTGATTTCAATGCAAGAGCTGAACAGGGGGTGGCAGCAACAGGTGATTTCAATGCAAGAGCTGAACAGGGGGTGGCAGCAACAGGTGATTTCAATGCAAGAGCTGAACAGGGGGTGGCAGCAACAGGTGATTTCAATGCAAGAGTAGAACAGGGGGTGGCAGCAACAGGTGATTTCAATGCAAGAGCTGAACAGGGGGTGGCAGCAACCGGTGATTTCAATGCAAGTGTTGAACAGGGGGTGGCAGCAACAGGTGATTTCAATGCAAGAGCTGAACAGGGGGTGGCAGCAACCGGTGATTTCAATGCAAGTGTTGAACAGGGGGTGGCAGCTACAGGTGATTTCAATGCAAGAGCAGAAAAGGGGGTGGCAGCAACCGGTGATTTCAATGCAAGTGTTGAACAGGGGGTGGCAGCAACAGGTGATTTCAATGCAAGAGCACAACAGGGGGTGGCAGCATCCGGGAAAGACGTGGACCTCATTTCGTCGCCTCTTGCGATTTGTAGAGTTACCCTTGGCCCAATTCTACCCCGGGTCATATGATTCAATTGCAATCTATCTTAAAATTTCAATTGATCTTGTTCACCACTGTAGCCTACTGTTAATGTAACAAGAACAAAAAGATAACATCAATAATTTAATTTAGGTGTATTTTTTTAAGAATATAATTAAATAATTTTAAAAGTGTTGTTATTTAATTCTACATTGTTCACTATTCATTGTTTTTTTTGTTTTCTAATCGAGAGACAGATGGACTTGAGACTTTCTTAGTTTGTCTCTCCCCTGCTGCTGCCCGGCCTGCATCTCTATGGGACCACCCCTTACCCCCGCGATTAACCTACAAAATCATTTATATAGTTTATAATCAATCATATTTGTTATGCTGGGTGGTGGTCACATTACTAACTGGTGAAGCTTCAAATTATGTCAAACTACAAATATATGCGCTTTATTTTTGAACCCGATCATGCACCATGTTGACAATAGTGTGTGTGTTGTTATATCGCTCTATTGAACAACCCAACACCTTTTATCCTGTTATGTTCGCCCCTAGTGATTCAATTGCCTGGCCTAGTTTGAAGGTCCAGCCCCTCCGGCGCACGTGGCTCGGGCAGCCAATCAGCGCGCGGCACACGAACCGCATCCACGGTCAGCTGTTAGGTCAGTTGCTGCATCCAGCGACCAGGCGCGCCTGTAAGATGGTGCTAGGCAACACGCCACACGCAGTTGCATGATGCATGGACCACGCGGAGGATGATACCTGCCAATATCGCTACCCCTGTCCCCTCCAAAACCACTAATAAAGGTGGACGGGGTTTGTATAAAACCGGGTGGTAAAGATAAATAGAGTTTTTTTAAATAGAATTTTGAAATAAAAGAGAAAACGTTTTTTTTATATTATACGTGTTATATTTGTGCTTTGAAGATGATAGAAACAACGCAAGACTAAGAGAATAAGCATGCATGTGTGTCATGACTTCTGCTCGAGTCTAAAAGTAATATACTTGACGTCCTATCCGAAATGTGGGGAATCTTTCTGAAGTCTGTGACCCCCCCCCCCCCCCCTCCCCCCTAGCACATTTAGGACACCCATGAACACAAACAAGATACCTTTTATAGACTCCACGTGGGTTCTTGGTTTGTTCCACTTTTTATGCGAGTAACCTATTACAAATAGATAAGCCTGAGGAAGTTCTGATTTTCATTTGGACACACAATCAAACGTCAGTGCTTTCACTTGAATGTACTAATTAAGGATTAGGCACTTCTGTTTTTACGTTCCAGTGAATTGAAAATCGACAATAACAAACAGCATACACATGGAGTGGAGTATGTATTGTATATTAGATAGGTCGAAGTCAATGCATCCAGCCACCTACATCAATAGCGTAATAGAATGTCCATTGGCATTTTGAAGATGCAACATAAAATCATGGGTTTACCCAAGCTTGTCATTCCAATTCCATCATGCATTCAATTATAATTCTGAGTGTTGTATTATCTATAACGTTTACTTCCTATACAGCTGGAAACAACTATTATGACATTATTACGCCGAAAGCGATAACCTTTGAGAAACAAGCTCACAACCAGATCAGTCTATAGCTATCTTATTTGCTATTGCATAATACTCTTTGTATTATTATTTCGGTTCGGGCTTGAGTTTGGCATACATGTAAATGATGACGTGTATACTGCATACTGTGTAGCTGTCACATCAACGCGGCTTACATGATACAAGATCCCACACTTCTTGTAACTGGGTGCCTACACAATACACATTTTGTACAATTATTTTTCTATTATGTTTCTAAGGGTTTGCGGTCTTAAAATATACGATTCAAATGTTACAATTATTGTATAATACAAGTAATTAATTTCAATAATAGCATCCGGTCGAGGTGGGTCCCTCCTCGTGGCGACCGGTGCGCGCAAAGAGGGCTCTCGTACATCTCTTTTGTCATTTATTTTTTTCATCTCACGTGGCCTTCATCAATTTTTCTCTTCCTACTATCTCACTTTTTCATACTTGTCTTTGCGACGACCCAAACGCCCACCAATCCCCCCCCCCCCCCCCCGCTTGTTATTTTTTATTACCGACGTCATATGACTTAGCTTTCGAGTTTGTCGTAAAATACCAAATACCAATTAAACTAATGAAACTAATAATATTTTTTTTTTCTATGTCTTGAATTGTTTGAAAATTTTGCCATTTCCTTGCGCTACTGAAGAGTAATATGTTTTCATTACAGCATCACTTTTAGCTGCGAATACAGCAATTTTCTTTATGGGTGTATGTGCAGGTAGTGGGCGTTATGTGCATTGGCCTATGACTTGGCCTTGGATATGGAGGAATTCCTATACGGATCTGTTACGATAGCGGGTGTATGAGTATCGAACCCACGACCTCCAGCTGCCAGAGGCCACTCCACCTTGGAGACGCGGAACATGTTTACTCGTGCCTGCCTGGTCAAGATTCCTACTTGGTTCATCATTTAATTGAAATGCCAGGCGTTATGAATGTATATGATCATCGTATTTTCTTTGAGATTAAATACTGTTGGCATTAAATATAAAATTATGTCCTATGATCAATGGTTACAAACATAAATTATAGATATACGACTTTTATGAATTAATGAGCAAAAAGTGATACGTCTGTACAAATAACAGTTAACAGGCAAACAAGCTAAAACATAGTATTTTAATTGCTTAGTTTGGATTGTTTGTGGACTGTTTAAAAAACAATTTTTTAGCTATTATTTTGCTTTAATTTTTGTTTGTGTTAGTATATTCCAATAATTCACATTATTTCTTTACTGCCCGGATTGTATTGAAATATAAAAATAGTTTTTACATGTTTTATAATTTTGTCACGTAGTTAAAGTTTTTATTAATGCTGATTGTTTTGTATGTCCTGCAATGTTTATTGCCATCTATTGTACACTATTGTTATAAAGTAAAATTTCATGTGTCGTCTGTCACTAAAATTGTCTCCAAATATAAAGCCACATGTCATAATAATGTGTGTATACTTAGTGGTTTGCATCAGTCCTGTATAATGTGCGTAGAGTTGGAAGTTTCAAGTTTGAAACGCGTGGTAAAACATACCTCATTTTTACTGAACAATAAACACATAATGATCAAAAAGTTGATTCGAATTATCGGGGGTGACGTATACGTGAACCCTCCCCCCCCCCACTCCTCCCAGTGTACAAACTAATAAGGTATGGGAGGGGGAAGGGGGGGGGGGGGCAACAAAGTAAACTCACTTGCGTTAGCAATTTTTAAAAAGAAAGTACTGAGCTCAAACGCGAAACCATGGGAATGGTTTGTGGAATTCCCGAAAAGAAATAAAGAGCATAAATTGTCACACATGCATTATTTTTTGGGTGCTTAAAAATCTAGAGTATATTTGAATCATCCAATTCCCCAAAAAAACTATTTGAACTTTGAACAAAGAAGTATCATCAAAACTCAAATCATGCTTCTCTTCTCCCTCCCACTTCATTTTTGACTATCACGACCGAGAAACCTTTAGTTCAACTTCCGGGGGATCTACGGCCCCTCCCACCCCCCTCCACCGCCAATGGAACGTCTAGCTACGAGTCTGGCGTGTTATGCGCCTGCGCGGTTTCCCACTTGTATATCTTACCTAACCTACACGGAAAGCTGTCAGACGGTCGCACGCGGTCATACGAATAGGAAGCAGAAGCAGACAACTCGCAACACTCGAACTACGATCTATCATCGAAAGTTTTCGACTATTTGTTTCGAAAGTTAATTTTTCAAGTTTCGATTCTTTTCGCGGCGTTATCAATCGTAACGTGAATTAACTGTGCAAATTTCGTCGCAGAACTGAGCTGAATTTTTTCAAGATTTTATTTACTTCCTTCAATAACTTCAAGATGGCATTCAAGAGCTTAGACCCTACCGGACTCTACTAGATTCTGCCCGTTCGTCGTCAGCAGTGTTGCAGATTTATCATCCAAGGTAAATACGGAGATGACATCAATCAAGATGGCAGTGTGCAACATTACTCCCGAGCTGGACCCGACTGGATTGTACTGAAGGAGGAAGATAACCCTCGAACACTCGACATGGCTGCACGCACTTGTTGCTCGTTTTGAGGTTATGTTTGACAACGGACTTTGATACACTCAATCACGTGTTCTCGAAATGTTGGCCAAAAAGACGCGACGGTTCGGACAAAAGAAGAGGAAGAAGAAATGGCAAGAAAGCGGAAATGAAGACTTCCATGTGCTAATCAGTTGGCGGAAATGTGGAGTCTGAGGTTTCCCCAAAAGTAGCCTACCTACTGCCACCAGGTCTTTTGGTAAGCCAATTAATTTATTTTTTTAAATTGTACAATTTTGAATGTTAGTTTGTATTACTTTCATGACCTACTGGCTTTGTAGTTAGTTTATTGTGTAGTTGATAAATGTCTATATTGATGAGATGAGCTCAGGTAAAAAATTATTATTATTTTTATTATTATAATTTGTCTATATTGAGTAATGACAGATTAAGGCCTTAAAGACCGCATATGGCGTACGATAGACGCAAACGTAATATCTTTCAAGTGTTAGTGTATTTTTTCGAATCTCCTATTTTTATGATAGTACGTTAATTAATTATTTACATTTTATACAATTTTCCTACAAATAATTGAACTGCCATAACTAGTTGTTTCCCACAATAAACTTTCACTTTCATATCCATCAGAAGAAAACGCGGTCATTTTACTAGAATTCTGACAATGTGACTATTCCTAACATATTTATATGCCAGGAAGTTTTATACTTACTAAATCTGCAGATTGACTTGATGGCCTGTGTACATACTCGACCATTGAAAGTGTTCATTGACCATTTATCATTTACTACGTAACATGTTACCATAGTAATAGTAATAGGCAACAGTAAGTTTATAACATACTTGGCATTGACATTTTTAATATCATCCATAATGGACCATTTAACCATTAACAGAACAGCTACGCCAACGTCACAAAATAATAATTGAACACTGCATTTAAACCATACATAACGTGAATAATTTCTACATGAAAACAGATTGCTGGTTTAAACTGTGCGGTTATACGATTAAATTCGTGTCGTTAGTCTCATAACGTAAAGCAATTAATAAGCTTTGATTAGGCTGTCGACCTTACTGAGATTCGGCTTGAGGTGTTTCGTTCAAGACATACACGAACTGAGATGAGGATGACATAAAAATACCTCAACTACAAATTATGAAGTAAACGAAAAACTTATAATTGATGTAATATGTCATTCAACCTTTCAATTCATGTAATGTCCGGTAAAAACGTGATAATATTTCAATAATTATATTGTGACGTTTCGTGTGGTAAACGTTGTGGAAGGCGTATTAAAGTTGGGAATGGTCCAGTAATGATGGTTTATGTATTGTCTATAGTCGATGCGATGTTAACTTAAGGTCTGGCATCTTGACAGGACATTGACCTCCCCCAGCGTTCATCACCTGGGAGACCTCTTTTAGGTCATGTGTTTAAAACTCGTGTAACTCATATATTTTTATTACATTACCAAACCAAATTGCAAGCTATGAACGAGCGTGAACCATTGTTAAATCTTTTGATTGTTCTTTTTAAAGTGAAGTTTCATTGTTTTATATGTTTTTTAAATCAAATTCTCCTATGGTTAACTAGATGTGTGATCACTTTCGTTCATTGTTAATCAAACAAGTGCTACGTAAGTGTAAGATACATTCATGAACTTTGTAACGTATGAGCTGTGAACTTCTATTATCATAGTTAACCAACTTCCATAAAATTGCAATTTACTGCAGGGGCCGTGCTATCCTCGCCTACTTCGAGGCGTATGTCCGTATTCACAGTGGATATTAAAATGCATTCAAGGCCCTTATGAAAATAACATAGATTACAGGAACACATGTTTAAAGCTAATAATTTGCACGAGCCATGTGCGTACTAACAAGATATTTCTATTTTGGTCGTAAAGAAAATGAAGACGTAGAACTACTCTATAAATATAAATCACACTCAGCACCATCATAACATGGGAGTTGTTAGTACTGTTGATACAGGAAGTAAACCACATTTATTTATTACATTTCTGTATGAAGCTGTTCAATCAAGATGCATTCCTGTATTTTATGATTATATAATTTAATACACTTTCAGGAATTTATGTGTTCCTTTTAATGTTTAAATATCAATGTTTCATTTAAAATCTGTTATTCCTAATTATGATGTTTATTTTGAGCTCAATATCCATGCATAGAGTCACTGCCATTTGTGTCGCTTTTGAAAGAATAGTTAGGTTTATAAACATGTACTATTATTATTTTATCAGGCTAGTGATAATCATTCCTATGAAATGATACAATGTTCTTTTCCTTATTATGCATTTTATTAATAAATGATTTTATATTGAACACATTATTATATTTGAAACCTTGGGCCTCCTAGTCATATCCTTGAACGATCAATTTGCTATAGTTTAAATCATGGCTGCACTTTTTGTTATGTCGAACACAGAACTGTCTGACTCACTCGAGTGTCTGTCATGGTTTTACTCAAAACCTGATAAACCAAACATATTCACGATTCATAATAGCCTACCTTTTACTGTTGCTCTTTATTTCAAAGAGAAAATATATGATTGTGATGAAGGAAGGAACTTAGAGTAAAAGTTTAACAAAAAATAATGAATGTTCAAGTAATTTTACCAAATTAAAAAGTTACGTTTTGCCGCTTACTTAGCGAGTTACTCTTACTTTCTTTCACTTGCTTCAATCACAGAGATTTCCGAGAAGAGCGAAAGTGAATTCAATAACCAACTTTCGTTCTCTGAGTCATTGATCACTTCCGCCTTGAGGACTTCATCGTCTCATGTGACATCACAATAACCTTGTGGGGTTTCACGTTCAGCACAATGTCAAACAGGTGTTTTCTGTTTCCTTTTTAGGACACATCAACCATTTTTATTAATTTTAGTTTTTAATTAAATATTTAGCATTGTTTCACTTTTAGGTGATACTTAAAAGAAACAGTATTATTTCAAATAACAATTTTGAATTTTCGATGCCTAAAAAGTTAACCTGTGTTACGGTATCATAAAACAATTGTTTTCTTTATCATTTCGACTGTCACTGTCGTTATTCTTTTAATACGCGTAGATTAACGCTAATACGAGGTTATTAAAACCATGGACATTCTTTTATGGCATCGAAATTTACAAAAACCTGTTATTAATTTGCACTCATTCAAATTTATTCTTGTTGGGTCGAAACTGCCTTGATGTCATGATGGGCTTCTAATAAATGAACGTAATGATAATGTTGTCTATGGTTGTCAGCGCACACCGGATGAAGACGATCAGGAAGGGTACTGGATCTTGTGTTTTACTTTTAACTTATTGATATCCTGAGTTAGGCGTAGGGCCTAACCCCAACAACGAGTTATGTGAGTGTGGGGTCATTGCACCTTAGCTTGTTCCATGACTATCTCACGTAGGTACTCAGATTATTTTCAACCATACTCACTTGTAATTCTGCCTTTATACTCAACACTGATAAAAGTAAAACAGTATTTGACAATCGTTCACATTCTTATCTCTCTAATGTAATTATCTCTCTAGTGTAAAACTAATTAATGTGAATCGAGCGTTGGCAAATCATTTTCTTCCGGTTTCTGAAGGGAAATATCGTTATTTTGAATCTGATGGTTGTGTGGTGTATACATAAGCTTCATTGCATGTACATAGCAATGAACAGAATAGCATTTGATGCTAAATACATAAACTTAGTAACCATCCGATCGTCTGAGAGAGGATACTTCAATATTCTACAGCACATCAACGCTGTCAATGATTGGCCTGGTAATCCGGACGACCCCTCTTCTCCTACACACGAAAAAAAGCTTTTATTTTTTATTTTATTTTGTTGGAATTCGATTTTATTGTTGTTTATTTACTGAAATTTGACCTTCAAAGAGGATCTGATGACAGTGACAGTGACAAGCAAAGTGACAGCATGGTGGGAAATTAAAACCCTACCGTCGCGTTTAAACTTCCCTACATGGTGACATCTGAAGAAGGCGCCACAACTGTCAACAGATCAACACACCACAACTGTCAACAGATCAACTCACACGAAGCCTCCTGACTAGTGAAGGGTATATTTGGTAATCAAGTATGTATTATTATTTCCTGTTGTACGACGTACTCGAGAGTTACGTCATTTGACGTCGGCCGCAACACATTGCTGGGGTCGTCATAAGGACACGTATATTTTACCGTCGACTGATCGCGAGTAAGGTTAGTACTTAGTATGTTAATATCCCGAGTGAAAACTATGGTGATAAATATTATTGTGGAGGAACTTCCAAGAAGAACATTGTATATGGGTGTCACTGCAGGCTTGTTTGCAAACATTACCACTAGTCTGAAGAAGTTTCTACATTTTTTGTGTTCAGTTTCAGCTCTCATGGTTGATATTGATGGGGATAAACGTTATACCGTTCTTACTATGATAAGTTCAATCTTACTCGTGTAACTGGAACACTTTCCAGGGCCTGAGGGAGGCGGGAGGGGGGGGGGGGGGGGGAGTACCGTTATAATTCATCTCAAGATCTTGGAATCAGCCACACGACTATTGCATGATTTTATTTAGTTTATATTTATATGTGTTCTAATATTCATTGTTAGCTCATCTTAAAACTTCTTCTATTGCTAATCCTCTTTCATAAAGAATTATTTCATCTAACTACATTTTATATTGTTTCACTGAGATTCTTAATTGTTGGAAGTCACCAGGTCCAATCTTTACTATAATATACCAGTTCTCAATTCTGTTAATATGCTTTGTATTAGTACTTTTATATTAGCTTTAATATTACAAAATATGCAGATACATTTCGATAGGGTTCTTGTATGCTACATTTTTTCGTAACTCATCTGAAATAATTATGATAATATTTTGAATGTATTATATTATTGATTTATTATATTTATTTGTATTTGTTATCATGATCATATTTTGAATGTATCATTCTAAAAAAAAAAAAAAAAAAAATTCCACTATTTAGCTCAATTATTCACTGAGGAAAACGTGTGAAAAGCCTTCAGTCAAGATGATTGCTGTGACGGGAGTCGAACCGGCGACCGCCCGAAATGATGGTCACACTCACAGTCACAGGAGCAATAGAGCACTGCCACTGATATCGCAGCTAACAAATGTATTCGGCATTTATTTTGACCAAATGAGTTTCTCTCAAATGTGAATACATCTTTTATCAATTCACAAACTAAACATTTTTTCAATGTGGTCTGCGATCTCCCATGACATCGCGTAAAACCAACCAGCAAGAAGGAGCTGGGCGCACCTGTATTAAAGATACGTGCCATTTCTTGCAGGTAACTATAATTACGCTGATACTGCTAATCAAATCCTCTAATTACTATATTTTACTATCAATTTAAAATTATTTCTTCTCACGACACCACGAAACAACTTCAATACTATTCAAGTGTTATCGAACTGACCAATTAAGCTAATTGTGTCTATATTTTGTGTAACATCAAGTGCATGTCTAATAGTAATGTTTATCGATTAACACCAATCAACATGGCTCGTTAGTATTTGGGTTTATCACTGCTACAATGTTGCAAAGCTCCAGAGGTTGAATCCCAGTTCGGGCTTTTGAGCATTTACTTCAACCAATGGGATTATACTGTAGGCATAGATACTTAGCCGACTTTTATTGAGGCACGTAATAAAACATAATAAATAAAGAAAATACATTTGTATTTATCTGCGCTTGGGGGGAATAAGGGGTCAAGTTTTGCATTAACTGGTATAATCTGGACCTACTCTAACATTAACATTGGGACTAAAGGAGACAAGTCACAACCTCGAAATTGCATGTGTTTTTGCCCATGGACTAAGTGAGTCATTTCATTTTAACCCAACTTCAAGTTTATTTTAGCGGGTATAAAGGGTCAAGTCATTTCAATCGAGTAAAATATACGCAGTTGTCCCTTTCTACCCACATTGCACAATTTTGTTCAATGGGTTTTAACCCA